>JAVTVY010045587.1:0-22011 GCA_036873755.1 Hanleya hanleyi
AGAAGCGGTCAACAGTTTTCAATGATGCCGGCAAGACATGATGTTCCAAAAATATCAAATCCGTATCGCTGATCAGTATTCTTAATAAAGCCAGAATAACCGTACACTGCCAGAAAACTTTAAGAAGGCGCAGGGAAAATATGCCGGAGTACTGACAACAAGTCGTATGATCCAGGCTAAGTCTGATGCAAGCGATCGGCTTTAAAAAACAGCGATGATCAGACATTCAATGCTCTATTTCCTAAATTCTTCGTTTATTGACAGGATTTTAAGACGCTGTTCCTGTTTTTCCCGAAGAAATACGGTAGCTAAATTGATGTTGATTCTGTTGTGTAGACAGCGGATTTAGACATGACATCTAGAATTCGAGTGAATGAGTTTGCTGCTGTCGATGTCTTGACAATGAAAATAGGCGATGAAGATTTTACCTCACTTGAGCAATGACGAAACTCGCAGCAAACTGAAAAAAAAAAAAACATGTTGCGAATTTTAATCGGGACTGTTGATGTCCCTGGTGAGGAATTGTTGAAACTAGGTAAAGAAATATCATATTCATTCAAAAGGAGAACCTACCAACAGTTCTATTTTTCCGTAGTACATAATACAATTGGTTGCAACTCACTCTCTCCTGTTCATTGTGTAATCTCAAATATAGCACGCGTTATACAATCGGTGGTCAACCTCTGTCGCGTATGAATTAACCCTTGTGCAGTCAGAATGCCAAGGCGTGTCATAAAAGCCGAGGTGCCTGTGTGTTTACCTTCTTCGTCTACGTAGTAAGAATGTCCACTAACAGTGTACATATCGTTAACTCGATTACATAATATGTTTTCTTCTTTTCATATTGATAGACAAACTAGTCGTTTGCACAACCCAGTATATACCGATATGGTTATGAATATAAAACTTTGTGTGATGGGGGTAATAGGGCCTTTCTATACCAAAAGTTCCACCCCATCTCTTGAACGACACCAAATTGAGAGTCGACAATCCCTGACTTTGTAGTTCATCACATTGGAGTCATGTTGAGCCTATTTGCGCAACCCACCGAGCAGAGGATCATGGCTAGATTCAAATTGTGGCATTGTGGAGACCAGAAAATTTATATTTTCACCATCTTTCTTCACAATTCCTGTATTTCTCCTCGTAAAAGTGGGCAAACACTTTCTTTCGTTTTACAGTTTACATAAGTGTTATTTACTAATTTACCATGCAGTTTTATTTTTGAATGAAGCCGTAACTATATAAAAAATCGAAAAATCTGAGACAATAAGGCAAATTTTGAAAATGACGTCATCAGAGTGGCCATCTTGTATTTGTTTTACATTTCCGGTAGAGCTTAACCCAAGGGTATAGTGTTGTAAAATTCAGCCACCTAGCACAAGGAGCAAGAAAAATATTTATGGGGTCGCGCGGATGCCAAAGAACACATATCCCCAAGAGTCCGGTTTCGTAGGGTTAAAGGAAATGTATCGTCGCGCTGATGCATTAGTGTGAAAAAATGCCTTGCAGTGCTGACCAGCGAACCTGATGATATCCCACACATTCCAAGAAACTGTTTCTTCGAATTTCAGCATTTTCCTTCACATACATTCCAGGTTAGAAACAATGACACCACAGAAAATCTATCAAATTCAGAGTCAGCCTTCCAGCGTTTACAGTCCTGTTCGAATGCAGAGAGAATATGCATGCCCTTGACACTATTCCTCTATGATACTGATGACATGGAAGATCAGATCGGTTAACACGAGTCCACGATTAAGGTCAGAATATTTCTCTTTGTCATAGAATTTCACTCCAATGTATCCGACACAAATAATCTGACGCATTGAAAAAAAAATCAGCTGATGGTATCCCCAAGAGAATATTTATCCGCCATTTGACTAGATGCGAATCAAGGCTGGTACAATATGGGGTCATTTCAATCTGTATAAAATTTCGCCCTACTGCAGCTCGACATGATCAATAATCACTCTCTAGGTTCATTGAATGTTAGTCTCACATTTCGACACAGAGCATGATGATATGAGTTTGGATGTTAACAATGGCATAGCGTTTAAACTTTGCTTTACTAGAACACATGCGTCAGATCATACATTTAATGGACTGCAGTCACCCACAGACCAGTTCCTTGCTAATCACATTAAAGTCGCGTTCAGCAATATTTCAGCTATATAGGTACGATCAAACAAAATTCTAAGTATTCAAGTTAATAACTTAGTAATCCAACATATTAAAACATGCACAAATTAAAATCGATTTCTCTCAAATCAGCTAAGATACAGTCCTCCTTCACCCGACTAAAACATCTCCTGAAGTAGCTGCTCGATAAAAAGAATCTCTTACAATCTTAATATCTATACAGTCGATAAGAAAATGTTTCACTGTGAGATCGTCGTGGCATGGAATACATGCACCTATAATAGATAGAGAGAATTAAGGTTTAACGTCGCGTTCAGCAATATTTCAGCTATATAGCGACGATCAAACAAAGTTCTAAGTATTCATGTTAATAATTTAGAAATCCAACTCATTAAAACATACACACATTAAAACTTATACAACAAACCGATTTCTCTCAAATAACCTAAATATACAGCCTTCTTTCACCCGGCTATAAAGATCGACAAAAAGAATGTCTTACAATCTGAAAATCTATACAGTCGATAAGAGTATGTTCCACCGTGAGATCTTCGTGGCATGGAATACACCTACAATACCTACATCGCATCGACTTGCTGTTAGTTATCGGAATTTAAAGAACAGCTTCTTGAGGCGCAACGCCTGTGTTGGAAAGCCAGGAAAAGAGTGTCCTTCTGCCCAATCTACATCAGATTGACCTTGATTGACACTTCAGAACTGAAGCAGCTCTTCTCTTTTACCGACTAGAAAGGGTTCTTCTAATCTGAAGAAATCCAAGAATATGACATAGAAGATACCAGAAGATCGATGATATCCACTTCATTCGACTGAGCCTTAACATCGCCAGATTTGTTATAGCCATTCTGACAGGTCAGCTCAATACATGTTGGCACAGGGTCTTGACAACCGAATTTGCTCCCAACTAGGGAGAAAATTAGAACGTCAAGGCAATCTAATAGCACTTACAAATTCCTTGTTAGAGAACTGTACCGGGGCAGGTTGAACCAGGGAGCAAGACTAATGAAATTACCGGGAATGAAAACATCGCTTTATATAAAGGCACTACCAAAGTGAAACTACCGAGGATTGCATTGGATGAAATATTTTTCAATATGTACATAATTTATGAGGCATATCGTATACCTACTGGCAAGACTCCATCTACTAAAGTAGCTGGGTTAAAAAAATCACAAATGCTTTGTTTGCTAGCTAGGCCAGAGAAAATAGTCTCTATTGGCAGAGATTGGGCAATGGCAAGGCGTTTTATATGGAATGGTAAAGTACCCATCCGGTATTGATCTGAAAATTTATATTACAATCCATGACATTAACCTCGATTGTGATATATTGAACGCACATCTGAAACCTATAGACACCTCCGTGAACGTCGATGTGAATCAATTATTTTTTCTCGTTCCATTATCTGGATTTTCCATGATCATTCTAACATCGACGAAATGATGAAGTCCTGAAGTGTGGAGAGTATGATGTACTTGTTTTGGACTCACAGAGGAATTTGCCGGATTCAAACCTTCTTTTTGCAAGTAATTTTAGTATCGTGTAGCTAGAAACTGAACCTGTGTGAAAGTCACAAACATACCATTATCAAACTAATTCAATAAACTTAGTCAAATGTGACGATTCTCAATGCATATGCAATGACAATAGGATAATCACATTGAACTATGAGCACTTTAATGTATGCATACATCCAGGTTGGGATAACGTCGTCACATTTTAATGCTCGAGATGATGACTATGTATCAGAGAGAGAGAGAGAGAATTAAGGTTTAATGTCGCGTTCAGCAATATTTCAGCTATATAGCGAGGATCAAACAAAATTCTAAGTATTCGAGTTAATAACTTAGTAATCCAACACATTAAAACATACACACATTAAAACTGATGCAACAAACCGATTTCTCTCAAATAACTTAAGACACAGTCTTCTTTCACCGGACTAAAATGCTCTCCTAAGGTAGCTGCTCGATAAAAATAATCTTTTGCAATCATAAAATATATGCAGTCGATAAGAATATGTTTCACTGTGAGATCTTCGTTTCGTGGAATACACCTTGGGACTGGCTCTTTTTTTTTTAGTAAATGTTCATGAGCTGATCATGTATGGCCGATTCTACATCGCCTGATCGTGGCTTGGTTGAAACGTTTCTGGCTGTTCAGATAAGTATAGCCTACAGTGATATCCACTCTCATTACACCACATATAAGGGAAGTGGGAAGAGGTGCCGACATACTGACAGAGCCACATGACTTCACAGTATAGTCTTCCGGTTAATCTATTGTAAAGCACATACCAAGAATCTAACGGTTCGTGATATTTGTATCTCCGGTACGCTTTTATTGTACCTGTTCATGTGGCAACTTGGATGATATGACCACACGGCCCCTAGCACCGGCATAAGCGGTATTAGATACAAATCTAGAGAGCCATGATGGGAATGCTCTGCCAACTCGTATATTGGTAATTGGTGAGCTGCTTCCCTGTGACAACTCGTACACCATTGGCGAGCTGTATCGTCGTCAGATGAAAATGACGGCACAACACGAGCACACGCTGGAAGATAAAACTCTTGTTTTGATTATTGTACTTGGTCACCAACTGTGGTATTTTATCAATTTCTTTAGCCGCTTTTGTCACTGACAAAACTTACCGAAGACATCAGCAAGTATTACTCGATGAACTATGATCTGTTTAAAGATCAGCCAAGTCCAACCAACAGTGAAACCGACCCAAAATAAAAATAAAACAACATTAAACTACACGTACATGTATCTCTACATGAATAAACACAATAAAAACGTGGCTGAGCTACAAATCATCACAGGGATCAATTTTGGTTCCGGTGATGTTCTTACATCTGCAATCGGAAGATTGGCTGCGGTGTCAAAAGACTTCTTGACAGCAGTCCGGCATTTTATTATTTTGCTTTTAATTCGTTGTTTACCATTTCGGGTCGTTTTTGTTTTGTCCTGTTAGATTATTCCGGCGAACAAAGAACCAATGTAAAATGCGGAATGTCTAGCGCACTCAGATTTACGTTTGCAATGTTTGGTTCACGGTTTACACCTTGCTTACCTGAATATTTGTTGAAAACAATGCCAATACATTTATATCCAAACAATTGTTGTAGATATCGACCAAGAAGTGGGAAAGTATTACGAGTGATTTTCAGCATTACAGATGGGCTTTCTGTGTTGAGTATAGTCCGTTACTCACGATAACAATATTCGCCTGGCAGGCTCGTGTCATCATTCGCGTATCTTTTTTTTTTTTTTTTTTTACTTCTTAACTTATACATTGGTGGTTCCCTATAACACAAGTAGCCTGTTGCACATAGTAGTAATATATCATTATGTATACCACCACAGAATACAGGCTGTCCACTAGGACTGATAGCCACAACATTAAATGCAGAATAATATAGTAAAAGTACATGAAAAAAGAAGACCTGGGATGCACTCTAAACTCGCCCTGATGTTGAGATGGAAGGATATTCGAGGTACATGACTAATGAAATGATTAATCGAAAAGGTCTATCCAAGGGGCCCACAGCGATTCAAACTTTTCTAGTCCGAAGTTTTTTATTGCTATGTATCTTTCAACACAGTACTGGGATTGTATTATCTTCTGAAGTGCCATGATGTTTGGTTTCTCTTTTTTCGATTTTGATCTATAGATATAATGTTTCACGGATAATATTAGAAAATTTAATACTCTAAATTTTTGGGATAATATTTCCTTTCCAAAGAAAACGGTTTTTGTAGTGAAATGGATATAGAAATTTACTTTAGCATGTAGCCAGGCTTCAATATCCATCCATAACGCCCTCACGTGTCGACAATCCCAAAACAGATGTTCAATACTTTCCGAGTGCTCACTGCAAAAAGTGCAGATGTCAGACTCTTTAATATTTATTTTTTTTAGAAAAACATTTGTAGCGATTATTCTATGTAAAACGCGGTATTGTAGCCAGAGTGTAGCGGGACAGGTAGTCGTTTTAAAAGGTACCTGATAAATGATTCTCCATTCGTCCTGTGATATATTTATGTTAAGTTTTCTATCCCATTTTTCTTGAGATATCGGTTTAACATTATCTTGTATGAGAATTCTATACATATCTTTACAGCCCTTTGCACTTTCATATAATATTCTTACATGGAAAGGTATCCTGGGTAATTCCTGGTTACATTTTATTGGGATTAATCCCAGAGTACTGATAAATTTCTTGACAGAGCTGATAATGGATCTGTATTCTAAAAAAATTGTTTTTAGATTATACCTAATTCTTAATTCCCGTAATGTATAAAAATGGCCCTGTTGATCTAACAAATCCCTCACAAATTTTATCCCCTTTGATTGCCAGCTTTTAATGAAGACACTTCCCCCCCAATAGTTATTTTGTTATTATACCAAAGGCAGACGTCTGAGAGATCGTCCATAGTTTTTATTCTCAGTCTGTCCAATACATCTCGCCATGCTGTAATAACATCTCTCCAAAAAGGGTTACGTAAGGCAGCAAGGATTTTGCGTATATAGTCCTGGCCAAACTCAAACATGCCTGATATACTGGGTGCACTTTGTTCTTTCAAAAGTCTCGCCCAATCTGATTTTGATACGAGTAATTTACGCAACCAGGTTGTCTTCAGAGCAGTTACAAATTTTGCAATATTTATCATTTTTAGACCACCTTCAGACCATCATTCGCGTATCTAATGCAGTATGCACTGGGCCGTGTGGTCAGGATATTCAAGGTAACCACGTGAACACACACAACCAAGCGTCTCTGAGGTAGTAACACACGGGCCCGTAGCCAGGATTATCTAGAAGGGTGGTTCGCTTTCGCCTCACGAGTGCACATCAATAGTTTCGCTGTATAACGGGAGAAAAACACATTTGGGTTTCCGCTTCCCTCTGAAAATGACTTTTTTATGGAGAAAATATACCTTTCTTTCAAAAAACGAAGTTCGAGTTGCTCCCCTCCCGCCTGGATAGCTTTGAGACAGTATTGTCAGAATATATTCCTACCACCAGTGTATGTTATCGCTAACGTGTTACCTGTTTATCGAGCGACTACTTTTGAAGATCTTTTTAGTCGGGTGAGGGAGGACTGCATCTTGGGTTATTTGAGAGAAATCGGTTTGTTGCGTGAGTTTTAATGTGCGTATGTTTTAATGTGTTGGATTGCCAAGTTATTGGCTTTGAGTACTTCTGTTTATCGTCGCTATTTAGATGAAATATTGCTAAACGCAACATTAAACCTTAATTCTCTCTCCTGTTTTTGGCGAAAAACTGCAGGTATCTCTTGGGCCCAAGATAAATGGTCATTTGGACGAGAGTATTGTGAGCAAATGATACAGACGACGTCGGGCTTTACATTCTGAATGCCAACCTACATTGTTGTACTACCTTTTTACATATTTCTTACGTTGCGGCGTCGCTTACATAGCACGTTCACAATTTCCACGCGGTAGGCTTGCAGAGCTATCATATCGTCCTGCTCCTCGATTTTGCATCTAAATTGAAGAGATATGTAAGAGTTATGAAAAGTCGACTACGTCTGGGGATTGAAACGCAACCATATGACCCCACAGTAAAGCTTTCCTCGGTACCGCATGTAATGTCCAGATCCGTATACCGTCTTATACAGTTATGGTTTTGTAATGCTCGCTATACCGGAAACCGGATTATCGATTAAAGCAGTCCCAGTTTCTCGACCATGTAAGTTGTGTCTGTCACTGTGTTTCTCTCCGGCCTTGAACATTATATTTGGCGACGAGGACGGCCAACATTTGTCAATTTTTGTCAAATGTCTCGACAAACGAACTGTGCACGTTAATGCACTGAAAACTGGACTCAAGCTAGCCATTTAAGCTGACATTTTCGTCTGAACTTATCGTCTCATTTTGAGGACGTTCGCTGTGTTTGCGCGCCATTTGTCACGTGGGCACGACACAATCTGAAACAGAATGGCTCAAGCTCTCCCGTCTTTTCCACCGTTCGAGGTTCACTCAGAACCTGCATCTTTGTCCCAAAGATGGACTAAATACCTGAAACGGTTCACAAACCTTATGATCGCTATGGATATGAAGGATAAAAAGCGTCAACGCGCGCTGTTACTTCATTATGCAGGTGAAGGCGTGAATGACATTCTAGATACATTATCAGACACGGGTAATGATATTGATGGCGCTGTCCAGAAACTAACTGAGTACTTCAGCCCCAAGAAAAACATCGCATACGAGACATATGTTTTTAGGAAGACACAACAAAACAGTGGAGAAACATTAGACACTTATGCAACCAGACTCCGACAACTCGCCACAAACTGTGAGTTTAATGATGATGCACGTGAAATAAAAAATCAAATCATCCAAGGCTGTTCATCAAATCGACTGCGACGTCGTATTCTGCGTGAGCCTGATATGCAGCTTACAGCTATTTTGGACCTGGCAAGATCAATGGAACAAGCCGAAATACAGGCTACAGGTATTGAACATAATGGTCCCACTGAAACTAAATCAGAAACTGTAAATGCTGTCCATTACAGGAAAAATAACTTTGCCCAGAACAAATCAAATCCGAAACCCTCACAAACTGACAAGCCTAAAAAGTTCAACAGGAAACCTAATGTAGCCGGTTTCAAACCACAGTCTAGTCCCGATAAGTGTGGAAATTGTGGATACTCCCCCCACCCTGCTGGAAAATCCTGCCCAGCGAAGGGGAAAGAATGCACTTACTGCCATAAGTTTAATCATTTCACGTCGGTTTGTAGAAAGAAACAACGCAAAAATCAAAAGTCACGTGAAACTGTCAAACAGGTAAACACAATTCCTGACAACTATCCGGATTCAAGTTCCGATGATGAGTATGTGTTCGGTATAACAGCCCAGCAGTCGACTAGTCGAAAACAACCAACAACAACAGTTTTAATTAACGCACAGTCCATCCCAGCAGTCATTGACACTGGTGCTACGATCAACACCATGAGTGAAGCTACACTCAACACACTTCGCCCGGTTCCTGAGTTAAATACACAGAACTTACCCGCGATATATGGTTACAATTCAAACACCCCACTCGAAATACAGGGTAAATTTGCAGCTACAGTGAACTCTAACAACAAAACCCTTAAGACCGACTTCTTCGTAACCAAGGGTAACTGTGACACATTACTGAGTTATGCAACATGTGTAGATTTATGCTTGTTACAGCTGACATCGAATGTCAGTATGATCGGTGACAGTCCCGTACCACTGTACTCCACAAAACGTGAGACAGCAAGCCACATATCGCAGTATCCTGATATATTGGCCAAGTATGGTGATCGTTTCACAGGGATCGGTAAACTCAAAGATGTCCAAGTTCGACTCCATGTGGATGAATCTGTCCCGCCTGTGGCCCAGCCACACAGACGTCTGCCATTTCATCTTCGCGAACGCACTGCAGCTGAAATTGATCGCCTATTGGATCTTGACGTAATAGAACGCATAGATGATTCGCCTACTCCATGGGTGTCACCAATCCGAGTCCTGGAGAAGCCAAAAGCTCTGGACCAGGTGCGCATATGTGTCGATATGCGTGCACCTAATAAGGCAATTCAGAGAGAGCGCCACATTACACCAACGATCGACGACATTGTTGCAGATTTGAATGGTGCTACCGTTGCAGATTTGAATGGTACCGGTGCTACTTAAACGCAGGCTATCATCAAATAGAACTTGCCCCAGAATCGCGATACCTGACTACATTCTCTACAAATTCAGGAATTTTTCGCTATAAACGCCTCAATTTTGGTGTTTGTTCCGCGTCGGAAGTATTTCAGAATCGCATTCAACAAGCTCTACAAGGCCTAGAGGGCGTACTGAACGTCAGTGACGATGTGCTTATCTATGGTGCTACATTAGCCGAACATAATCAACGACTAGAAGCCACTATGATTCGGTTACGCGACAGAAATCTCACCCTGAACCCGGATAAGTGCGAATTCCAGAAGTCTACGATTGGCTTTTACGGCTATGTTTTCTCAAAGGATGGTCTGTCTCCGGACCCCAAGAAAGTGGAGTCCATCCATAACGCTAGTCGTCCACTATCTGCTAGCGAGGTAAAGAGTGCAATACTGTGCGCGTTTCATTCCGGACCTAGCCACCCTGTCAAAACCTCTACGAAATTTGACCAAGCAAGACACCGATTTCATCTGGACAACAACTGAAGAACAAGCATTCTCCGACATTAAACAGGCCTTAACCAGTGATCGAGTTATGGCATACTTTGATCCATCCAAACCAGCTGAAATTGTTGTTGATGCGTCTCCAGTAGGTTTAGCCGCAATTTTGACCCAGACAGATGAAACTTTTGGTACGAAAGTGATCTCGTACGCGAGTCGTTCCCTTACCCCTGTCGAACAACGCTACAGTCAGACAGAACGCGAGGCTCTTGGTCTGACATGGGGAATACTACACAATCATCTTTATCTCTATGGACACAAATCCACGGCTGTTACTGACCACAAACCCCTGGTACCATTATTCAACAGGCCAATGTCTAAACCTCCAATGCGTGTCGAGCGTTGGATGTTGAAACTCCAAGGCTATGACTATGAAGTCGTATACAGACCCGGTGCTTCAAATCCGGCCGACTTCATGTCCAGGCACCCCTTATCGTCGACACTGCCTTCAAGCCGCGAGGAACAAATCGCTGAGGAGCATATAAATTTCATCATCGACCACGCTGTTCCTAAAGCTTTCACGCTGGATGAAATTCAGACAGCTACCAAAAATGATCCAGTTCTCCAAAAAGTCATGGAACTGACGCAGTCCAACAAATGGAAATCTGTCTACAAAACGTCCAACATGGATCAAGACCAACGGAAGAAACTTCAGTCATTCGCGACAATTCATTCTGACCTATCAGTACACCCCGATGGTAATCTCATCTTGAGAGGATCGAGAATTGTTATACCTACCTGTCTACAGCTTAGAGTCTGTCAGCTAGCGCATCAAGGCAATCAGGGAGTTGTTAAAACAAAGAAACTCTTACGTCAGAAAGTTTGGTTCCCTGGCATAGACAAGCTTGTGGAATCTGTGATCAATGATTGTCTGCCTTGCCAAGCAGCAACGCCAGAAAACTCGACCCGCCGCGAATCGCTGAAAATGACGAAACTTCCTCAGGCACCGTGGGATGAAGTTTGCGCAGATTTCGTCGGACCAATGAATACTGGTGACTATCTGTTAGTCATCTATGACGAATATTCACGCTTCCCAGAAGTAGAGAGGGTGTCATCGACATCCGCGAAAGCAGTTATACCCGCGCTGGATAAAATCTTCGCAACGCACGGAATTCCTCGAATTCTCAAAACGGACAACGGCCCACCGTTCAATGGTGTGGAAATCAGACAATTTGCTCAGTACCTCGGTTTTCGCCATCAGAAAATCACTCCATTGTGGCCGCGTGCTAATGGTGAAGCAGAGAGATTTATCAAGACTTTAGAAAAGGCCATGAGAACTGCCAATGTTGAAGGAAAACCCTGGAAACAAGAACTCTATACATTCTTGCGAAACTACCGTGCGACGCAGCACACGTCAACGGGCAAATCTCCGAGTGAACTCGTGTTCAATCGTCAATTCCGTACAAATCTCCCTGAGATCACTAAACCTGTGAGTGATCGTCCTCTGCGTGTAAAAGATGAGATATCAAAACAGAAGATGAAGAAGCATGCGGACATGCGTGCTAAAGCCAAACCAAATTCTATTCATGTTGGTGATCGTGTGTTGATTCGTCAAAAACACACTAATAAACTGTCGACACCGTTCAACCCCCATCCATACACCGTTACTCGTATTAAGGGATCAATGATTACTGCTCAGAGAGGTGAACATATCATCACCAGAAATTCGTCATTCAACAAAGTGTTGAAATGTTCCCCAACTGCTCAGCTAGACTGTCAAACTAATGAATCAGTCGACGACTTACTCGACGAGTCCACAGTCGTAACTGAACCTGTTCATCATTATCCGCAGAGAGAGAGACACCTACCCGCGAGACTCCGAGATTTCGAACTTTAAGTATATCTGAGTGATATTCAACACCAGAGATGACATTTCATGTTGTGTTGAAAGACAACAGCGGCAAGACAAGTAATTTTGTGATCGCGTGTGACATTCGCTGAAAATAATTCCAAAGATTGACATTATGAGATTTTAATTTCCTAAGCAATAATTTTGCTGATGAGTTTCTTAGAAATTTATTCAATCGAATAACTCTGAAATTTCATGATTCCACCATAATGAACTTTAATTTGCACTTTTCCAATGATATTCGAGTCTATTCAGTATTGTGCTTTTAAAAGGAAAAGGGGAAGAAATGCCATACCTATGTTCAGTATGTGAGAAATGCCATACCTATGTTCAGTATGTGATAAATGCCATACCTATGTTCAGTATGTGAGAAATACCATACATATGTTGTGTATGTGATTAACTTGTGCAGTAATTTGTGCTGTATATCAGACTTATGCGAGCTAACTTTAAACTCAGTATTCAGCATGTGTACATGCGCAACTAAAACTTTGTGTGACTACGTTTGGACATTTGAATGAACTGTGAATTATGAAACAATCAAACAAACTTCATTTATAGACTATTTTTATTGAAGTACATTTAATACAATTGTGGTACATGATTTCTGAGAGCTTAAATTCAGCCAAAGTGACATTATACATGGACATTATACAAGCAGGAGTTAGTAATATGGTTAACGAGCAGACCCATATATATTGTGTAATTAATTTTATATATATAATTTGACCAAAAGTTGGGAGGGATGTAATGTCCAGATCCGTATACCGTCTTATACAGTTATGGTTTTGTAATACTCGCTATACCGGAAACCGGATTATCGATTAAAGCAGTCCCAGTTTCTCGACCATGTAAGTTGTGTCTGTCACTGTGTTTCTCTCCGGCCTTGAACATTATACCGCACCTTCAGATTCCAGAATACGCAGGTTTCTCAGACGTGGCCTTAGTATCTCAGCGGTGCTTTTATTGCCAATCTTTACTTGGAGACTATGAAGTAACCACACTGCCTCTAGCTCCTGTTTTAAGCGGAATTAGATACACTAGCTCGGGGTTTGTGATGACAGATCTGCTCAACTAATCAACCCATCTGATATTAATCGATGAGCATCGAGGGCGTGTGACATAGTAAACGCTTCAACATGGGGTAGACCTGGTAAATGCAATAATATCCAGAAAAACTTACCGGTTAAACCTGACGACGTGAGTCCAAAGCCGGTGCTAGGAGACGTGTGGATACTTCATAGTCTCGACATGAAAATCTGCAATAAAAGCGCAGCTGAGATACTACGGCTATGTCCAAGATTCTCCGGTCTGAATGTAAGGTGCCGAGGGAAAATTTCCTGTGGTCATATGGTTGCTTTTTAGTCGCCAGACGTCAATTTTTTTCCATCTTTTGCATATCGCTCCAATATATGTGTCAAACTGCATGTGCCGAGGGCGGCCTCGATTAGTTCGGTGCTAGGGGCCATGTGGTCGTCTCGTGTAAAGGTGACCACATGACCATTGTCACAATGGCAATAATACAGATTGCAACATCCAAGGACCATGAGTGAATCTTAGATTTCATGTTGAATGTTGTCATCATATCCGTCTGTGGTGACATTCGGCGTTTTGTCATTGTATTATTGTAACAAGGGCCATGATCATTTAGGTTAGCTGAAAGAGTCTAAAAATTATACACATTTAATTATACAAACTATGCACACGACCAGTCTATAGCCGAATTGAATTATCGCAATTAACATGACAGGTATATGGAGTTACAACTTCAACGCGTGTTATTACCTTATTAGGGCTTCATGTGAATTGAAGCATGCGGCAAAATAACTCAAAGCATTAATAGAGCAGTTCAACACAGTTCGAATGCCACACGAAACATGCCAGAAAAGACATCTCGAGGAGGTTGGGGTTTTTTTGTTAGCACTGACAGACTGAAATGTGATTGAAAACACGTTCACATTTAATTTCCTGTACTGCGCTTTCTAATGTTTTGCCTATTTGGTGGGGATCACTCTGTATCATTTCAGAAATTCCAATGTCCATCGGAAGATTCAGCAGATAAAAACAGGTCGATGTAGGTCAGATGATTTCTAGATAACAGTCCACAAACAGGTTTTGATAAAAATGCCGTATAGCAAGAACAAAAAAGAATAGATGACGGTCAGATGGAGTACCTCCGGATTTTCTCCACCTCTGTGGCATTAATCCTGGGGATTGTGAACGGTTTGATCAATGTACTATCGAAATTTTCGCCTTATTAACTTTTGAGGTGGGGAAGGGAATATATCACCACGGATTATAATGACTATGGCGATATCTCTTACAACGGTATCCAGCTAACATTCCTGTAGCGGTTTTGGTCTGTCTTATGGAATTTAACCAGGTCAGACTTAGCCTCATTTTATTTTGTACATGAAAAACCGTATAAACAAATCGAAACAATAGTGGAGACATCGCTACACGTATGGAAACTTCAATCGGAAAATTACACGAGAATGTAATAGTGTTTTCTCTTCCAAGTGTTGCGGTGTTTTACTGTCTGTAATACTTGACTATCCCCAGGCACCAGAAATTACTAGTCGTGATGCGCGACTAAATTTTTAGTATGTGACCTCACATCATGTTTCTCTTGAACGTTGCAGCACCTCTACCCCAAGAATAAAGGAGAGAGAGAGAATTAAGGTTTAATGTCGCATTCAGCAATATTTCAGCTATATAGCGACCAAGTAATCAATTCAAAACCTCGGTAAACTAATGCGTTAAAACAGATACAAACATTAAAATTTGTACAACAAACCAATCTCTCTCAAATAATTTACAATACAATCTTCTTTCACTCTGCTAAAAAGATCTTCCAGCGTAGTTGCTCGATAAAAAGTATCTCTTACAATCTTAAAATCTATGCAGTCTATGAGAATATGTTCCACCGTGAGATCTTCATGGCGAGGTATACACCTTGGAATCGGCTCCTGTTTCAGTAAATATTCATGAGTTAATCGTGTGTGATCGATCCTACATCGCCTAATCATGGCCTGGTCGAAACGCTTATGACTGTTCAGATGAGTATAACCAACCGTTTTTTGTTTGTTATTTTCCATAGTATCCCATAAAGATTGAAACAGCTTTCTAACATAAGCGCAGATAGATGGTCTGAAATCGCTGTATGGGATTCCAACGAGATCAACTTCTTCATCTAGAGCTGCCTTAGCCAATCTATCAGCTTCAGTGTTGCCTTTGATGTCAACGTGACTAGGCACCCAACAAAACACAATATCTATCTGTTGATCAAATCTGGTGTCTTATAATTGTAGAATTTTCAAGATGGTGGGATGAGTTGAATTTCCACTTTTAATTGCTTTAAGGCAAGATAGTGAATCTGAGAATATGACATTTTTTTCCTTCTAGTGGCAGACGATATGTTTTAGTTTTGGAACTAAAGATAGTAGCACATGCTACTCTCTCACCGTCTCTAGAACCATCTGTATAAATAGCCTGATGTGATCTGTATTTCTCTCTCAGTAGACCAAATTCTTGTGTATACACGAGCTGGTTCGTGTCTGCCTTTTTATATTTAGTCAGTGAAATATCTACTTCTGGCGTGGCTAACTGCCATGGTGGAGTTGCCAAGAGCTCGTTAGGTAAAATTTGACTAACTTTAATACCAGCTGCTACAAGGTGTGGTTTCATACGGATTCCAAGATGTGGAATAATCGAGGGTTTTTGTGAATATAAATCTGCGTACTGAGGGTTGAAGACACAGTTATATGCAGGATTTGAGTGGTTCGAATGCAGTTTTGTGATATATTGCAGCGGTAATTTAATTCTCCGAAGTTCTAAAGGAAGTGCATCCGCTTCGACATACAAGCTTTCTTTGGGTGATGTTCTGAACGCACCGAGGCAAAGCCTTAGTCCTTGATGGAGAATAGGATCTAGCTTTGCCAAGTTTGACTTGCTTGCACCATTGTAAACAATAGAACCATAATCGAGTTTGGAACGAGCAAGTGATCGATATAAATGAAGGAGAGTTTGCTGATCTCACCCCCACTTATAGCTGGCAACTACTTTCAACAAATCTGGAGCTTTCGTGCATTTGGCTTTTAAGCAATTTGTATGTGATTTGAATGTTAGTCGTTGATCAAACAATATGCCTAGAAATTTGACCTCTTTTACTACTTTGATTTCAGTTCCGTCTAATTTTAGTTCTGGATCTTTGTGCTGGAAATATTTTCTGCAAAAGTGTATACAATTTGTCTTAGCTCTGGAGAGTTTGAAGCCATTTTCTAAACACCATTTCTGAATTCTGTTTAGACAAAGTTGTAATGTTCTCTCAATATTGTGTAGTATGGTAGGCTATTTCTAAATCAAAAAAGATAGAAACCACATGTTCGTTCTTGGCGAAAGCATTCTTAACATACGAATCTAATCTGAATAAATAATCAATGGTACTTCTATTTTTCCGGAAACCAGCTTGAATATCAGTAAGTTTCTTTTCAGTTTCCAGGTACCAAACAAGGCGATCATTTATCATGCGTTCCATTGTATTGCAGACACAGCTAGTCAGTGAAATCGGACGATAATTACCAGGGTCTGTATGGTCACGACCAGGCTTTGGTACTGGTATAACTATGGCATTGTGCCATGACGGAGGAAATTCTTCTCTATACCAAAGTCTATTGAATATGCGTAATAGGATTTCTAGAGATGATTCCGGTAGATGTTTCAAAAGCTGATAATGAATATTATCAGGGTCTGCAGCAGAATCATGAGCTTTCGTGAGAGACGCATGAAGTTCTTCAATTGCAAACGAAGCGTTATAGCCTTCATGGTTACCGGAGGTGAATTTCTGTTCTCTTTTTTGGAAACTTTGAAATTTGGGTACATAATTTTCTGATGAAGAGTTTTTGGCAATTGTTTCTCCTAATTTATTTGCAATTTCTACTCTGTCAGTAATCACCTGATTTCCATCGCTGAGATGATGAACGCTGGACTTGGAGCTTTTACCTTTTATTCTTTGGATCATATTCCAAACTTTTGTTATAGGAGTATGAGTATTTATCTTAGAAACATAATTTCTCCAAGAATCACGTTTATTCTGTTTCATGGTTCAAATTTTCAGGATTAGGATGTCGGCGGAAATATCGTTCAGCCTTCTTTGTACATTTTCTTGCTTCTTTACAGTCATTAAACCAAGGTTTCTTAATATGTGCAACTCCTGAAGATGTGGGAATGGTTTGATTGGCAATTTCTATCAACATATCTAAGAATAGCTGTATAGGATCTGAAACATGAGCGAAGGAGACTGATTGTAGTTTTTGTGAACAAAACTTTTCAAACTCGGGCCAGTTTGCTTTCTTGAAATTAAACCTTGTGAAATGAGGGTCATCAGCTGAATGAACAGCTTTTAGGACAGTGGGGAAGTGATCACTTCCACAAAGGTCATCATGAACAGACCAAGAAAATTATTCAAGAATAGGAAGGTCACAAAGGGAGATATCCAATGCTGAATAGGTCCCATGAGCCGAGGACAAATGTGTATAAGAACCATCATTGAAAATATACAAAGAATTATTTGACATAAAATTTTCGAGAATTTTACCTTTACAATTGTCTTCATTATCCCAGAGGATATTACGACCGTTAAAATCATCCATCATTAAACAAGGTTTCGGGAGCTGATCGTAAAGATCTTGAAGTTCATTGAGCCGGAGACTACCAGAAGAAGGTATGTACACCGTCACCGTGCATAGTGTGAAAACAGAATTCAAAGTAATACGAACTGTTACAGCTTGTAAATCTGTCACTAAATCAACAGGACTGTGTATAACACCCATTTTAACTAATATTGAAGAATCGCCTGTAGCTTTTCCATTTTCGTCTAAAGCGTAGGAATGATAAGGTGTATATTGGCGAAATTTAAATTTATCTTTATCTGCTTTCTTCAGAAAGGTCTCGTTGAGACAAAAAGCTGATGGTTCATAATCTTGAGTTAATAATTGGAGTTCATTTAAATTTGGCCAAACTCCTCTGCAATTCCACTGAACGATAGTTGGTGGCTGAGCCATCTTTAGTCTGTATATAGAAATAAAACACAAAACTGCCGAAGCCAAGATATATAAGGTTAGCTTAGCCATTATGTACATTTTATTTTGGGTAATTCTTTTTTAACTTTCTTTTTATTTTTCATTTGTTCTCTCTTGTCTTTTTTATTTTCTTTCTTATAAACTTCTTTCTCTCTCTCTTGTCCCAACAAGTCCTTCGACCTTTGGTTCAACGAAGTCTCGGTAGGAGTGGAGGTAGTATCGACTATTTTAGGCTCTTTGCTTGTTTCGCTATCTAGGGAATTCTCTTTCTCCTTTTCCTGATTCGAGGTAGTTTCATTACTACAAGAGAGAGAGAGAGAGAGAATTTAGGCTTAACGTTGCATTCAGCATTACTACAAGATTGTTGGTTACTCTCTTCTTCTGTGAATTCATTCATGACTTCCTCATTCGGTGTAAAGTTTACGTCTACACCAGAGTGAATAGGATTAATGAAGGAATTCACAGACTGCACAGGTGTATCCGAAGCCGACACACCGCCAGTATCCGGTAAGTTGTCTGGAGTCAATGTGATGTCAACACTTTCAGTCTGATCAGAATCAGACTTCTGATCACCTGACTTCTGATCACCTGGCTCGGCTTCTACACCATCGCAAACCTCACTATCACTGCCATCTTCATCTTCAGAACCACAACCTACCTCCATCTCGTCACCGAGAGGCTCGTAGTAGAGGTTTTCTCATTGTCCCCGGCGGCAACTATCTCCTGATGGCGTTTGATAGGTTTCCATCAGGGCCTACAGCCATCAGGGCCTACAGTCTTCCATAAGTCCATAGCTTGTTGTTTTTTCCGCTGAAGTCCTCCTCGGATTTCTGCTGGCGGAACAGAGCGAGGACCAGAGGAACCACCCTTTCCGCCGTTAGCTTCGGTATCTCCAGAAACCTTTTTGGCTTTTGGACAGGTTTTTTTAAAGTGTCCTTCCTGATGACAGATCAGGCATTTATTTTTCAAAGGACACCTCGAGTTCATGTGATCTTCTGATCCACAAGTATAACATGTTTTTACTTGACCGTTATACCATACAGGACGTCTCATACCTCCAATTAAAATAGAAGAAGGAAGAGCACGTTTGAATTTCGACATCCAAATTCTTCAAACTCCCGTCTCAAACTCTATCAAACGAATAGAACTCCTTTTGTACCGAGAGAACATCACCATAAAACTCAAACTCAAAATCGCATGGTCCTTTCATCTTTACTAGCAATTTCCCTGGATCTATTTCCTCAAAATGGCCACGTTGATCTCCAACGCGAATACCTTCCAGCACTAGGCGAGTTTTGGCAATTTCATTTGCTAGTGTGACGTTCCACAGGGTATTTGATACCTGTACTAGACCTTTAACGACTTTCCGTCCTGATCCAACAGTGTCTTTTAATGCGCGATATATATCAATTGCATTAGTTTTCTCTAGACCTTGAAGTTGTAGGCTCAGTGACCTCAAACTTTCTAAAGGCCATAGTGAAAAAAAAAAAAAAAAATTCAAAGTCCCACTAGGGAATCTCAATACAACTACAAACTAGAAATAGTAGCACGCACAAAGCCCAACAGTGTGCCTCCCCACAGAGTAAACATTGCCTAAGGAGGGAGCCTCACTCTAAGGGTAAAAGTGAAATCTATATAAGCAGTACAGCAATACACTCTCTCTGAGCCTGAGGTCTCGGTCCAACAATAGCCCAGTTCTAAACCTGGCCGTTGCTGGGTAATGCCGAGGAACAAAAGAACAGAGAACAAAATACTCGCTCGAACTCGTACTCTGAGGGCTAGCCTTCAGTATACACTTTCAATATGTACATGTATTTAACCTAGCTCAATATTCGCAGATATGTGCAAATCGACCTAAGCCAAACTGAACGAAAAAAGAACCAACTGCAAACTTGATCAAGCCAACAAGGAAATATATATACACACCAACAAAATACGAACTATTTACAGACAGCGAACAAACCGACCCTCTCGGTCACAAAGACCGAGACGGTAGTAATGGCAGATCTCTGCCTTCTCAAACCAGGCCAAACTGACTAAGTCAGAAAAACGCACTGAACAGCAAAAAACTGAGAAATAATTCTAAACTTTCACCACAGGTATTTGCCAAACGTATTCACAAAATATATTACACAAAAATCAGAGCTAAGATCAGCTGAAATGCGCAGAATTAAACAAATTTCTCGGAGCGAAGTGAAAAGACGTCCGACTCCCAATCTCTCTACATCCGGGCTCCCCCCAAGAATAAAACATCACCTTGATACATGATACTTCACGAGGTTTACAGAGGCAACTTCTTCAGACCTATAGGTAGTCACGTCGAGTTGAGAAAATATTATATCAACCGTAGGATAATATCATAGCTACAAAGAGTCTGATCGAATATTGTCAAAATCGTATTGCTAAAATACCAAACGATAAAAAAACCCATGCGTCTATATCGTTGTTTGATAGTTTTTTTTCTTCATATTATCTGCAAGAGTCAACATTTGGACATTATTAAAATTCCAACCAAGGTTTTATTAAAAGGAACATTTCCTTTAATATTCAGCTTCCGAATTCCAAGGAGATGATCCAATGTTGCCATCACGGTTGCTAAAAAAACTATATGAACGGTGTTCAGTACGAACAAGTTTTACTTGTAAACTGTTATAATGGAGGTAATTATTTACACACACACACATGATTACTTGTCAAATGTCGTAGAATTGGTTTGCAATCCTATACATTAAGGGGCTATTATCTTCAACTCATCAGACATACGTTTTGTACTTGGATTTAACTTTCCCTCTTCTACAAAATCAATATGATGCTTAACAGGCCTGGTGTTGTGTTAGCTGTTAGTGTCGCCCATTCATCAAAACCTTTATATTATCTGTTATCAAACTCACCAAGATTATTTAATTACTTAACAGGGCGGATTTTTCATTTCTTATTTGCTCAATTTCCCAGCCATTACGCGTTGATCTTATACATAGGTGTCAGTAATGCCCAGAACAATATGGTGTGATTTACTGCAGGGAATGTTCGAAACGATTGATGGATTATTGCTAAATTACACAACACAAGCTGTTACATCCACTCATTTATCAAATCTAGTTATATTTTTTTCTTTCTGCACGTCAACAGGAGCAAGCCAAGCTGATAGTGTGATCGCAATTTTAAATAATTTAAATCGATCATTTCTTCGCTACATTGTTTACAATGGTATTATTATCAAGTACTTCCAAAAAAAGACAAAAGCTCTGCTCTAGAAGTTCCTCACTGAGCATGGAACACATTTTCTACGCTTTTACAATATTGATGTTATGTGTTAATAGCAAAAAGGCAAGCTTTGCAGAAATTTGCCATTTGGAAATGGAATGAGATTTAGCGGGAATTCTTCTTTATTTGCGATTACCGAATTTCATGGTAGCAAACCGATTCTCATGCGTTCCAATGTTCCAGTTACGTCCCACTAATGGAGGAAATGGCAGACTGTCAGAAAAAGAACACTTCATTGTTATTCTATCCAGTTCATGTATGTGGCGCTGTTTGCAAGTAATCAAATAAGTTACTAATATATGGGTTAGATAAATGTCTTCGAATCCCGTGTTGTCACTTCTGTCAAAGTATCCACAGTGAAATAATAAAAAAAACGTGGTTCATATTTCATGTAAAGATCACGACATAATGCATAAAATAGTCAAGTCTG
>JAVTVY010045588.1:0-20817 GCA_036873755.1 Hanleya hanleyi
ATTTAGAATTAATATTTGAATTAAACTAACACATTGTATATAGCAAATAGTACATAGAAATGTCGCTTGGTTACATTATTACTCAGTTAATGCTCAATTTTTTTGTTTTATGTGGAGGTCCCCAGAATTTAATCATTTGAAACTCGAGATGTGAAATTGCACATACCGTTGCATTTTGACAGCATAGTTACAGATGTTGATAATTATTTCTTGAACTGAAAAGTAGAATGATTTTTGAAGTGAAACATACCTGCTATATGGCACATCCCACCTGGGAAATTTTTACATGTATATCTAATTGAAGTAATCCATTGGAACCACTGATGATTTTCCAATAATAGAGAAGAAAAGCAACTTCAAGTAGGGATGACAATTTCATTCTGTATATTTCGCTATCAGTTATAGCATCTTCAGCAGTGAACAAAGTTACAAACAGCTCCATACGCACAGTATATACAAGGCATAATGTGATCTTAGCCAATACACATTGATGAATAGGTAAGTCAGTAAATTATGTCAGTCAGATTGGACGAATATTAAAATGCTGTCATTTTCAGAAATTGTTAAATGTTAAGCGATAACCTGACAGCGATCTACAAACATGACAAATGGTGTGATTCAGGTGATACAATACACACTCTAATTGATGAAAACAATACATAATCTGCTTATCTGGCAAGAACTAAGTAAACTGTGCACAAATGAATAAAGTATGGGGATATAGTGGGCATGTACATGTACCTACATTGAATATTTCTACATGTCATGAAGTTTGGATAAGGATTGTCATTTTAAGATAATATAGGGATAATTTTCTTGGCAATCCACATCAGAATTGATGGAAACTACAAATGTTGTAACTCGCATGTTTCATAGTTGTATATTCCCATGCAAGTTACAACAATTGTGGAGTGTGTATTGTAATTACAAGCGTCTAGTCCGTCATTCATAATCCAGCCGTCGTCCATTAGAGAATATCCGCGTCCATAATCCAAAGACCTATTCCATTTCCATATAACAGTATTAGCACCAAATTCAAAAAGACAAAAAGTATACATAAACATAGGCTTGTTTCCTGCAAGAGAGAAGCGGTCAACAATTTTCAATGATGCCGGCAAGACATCATGATGTTCCAAAATATCAAATCCGTATCGCTGATCAGTATTCTTAATCCATAATATTCGTTATAGAGAGGAATCACACCATTTGTAGATCACTGTCCGGTTATCTCTGAACATTTAACAATTTCTGAAAATGATGGCATTTTAATATCCGTCCAACCTGACATAATTTACTGGCTTACCTATTCATAAAATGCGTATTGGCTAAGATCACATTATGCCTTGTATATATATACTGTGCATATGAAGCCGTTTGTAACTTTGTTTAATGCTTAAGATGCTAGAACTACATGTAATAGCGAAATATACAGAATAAAAATGTGATCCCTATTCGGAGTTGCTTTTCTGCTCTATAACTGAAGTAAAATGGTGTGTTCTGGTGCATTTTGACAGAATATTTAGACTTTGAAGTTGATATGTAATGATGCCCAAAATGAACTGAATTTTCAGTGTCATCTGTCTGTCTCTCTCTGTCTGCCCATCTTTCTTGTCATACCACATATGCAACTGGTGATGGATCAGAAGCCTAATTAATGAAATTGACTGACCTTCACCTGTTTTATCGAGGTCAAATTTAGCATTAGCAATAATTTTTAAAGGAGTGAAGATGGGCTCTCCAAATTCATCATATTTGTGCAATTGGTGACTGACTAGAAGCTTATCCCAGTTGACTAAACCTATTTTCTCAAGGTTATATACTTTATATTATGATATAACATGAAATATAGCTAGGCTTTCTAAATTGATATCACATATGCAACTGATGATGGACCTGAAGTCAATGAATATGACTGACATTGACCTATTTTCGCAAGGTCAAAAACTGTATGTTAAGTCACAGGTTAACTGCCAACATGCACTCCAAATCTATTTGTTGTGGCTGTGGTTGTCTTCCAGAACAATCTAGCGAATTTTGCATGTGTTCCAACAGCCTCATGCTTCAACAGTAACTTAAACCATGCTGTATAGGCTGAGCTGTTGAAACACCCTCCATTTCTGCATCACTGTCAAAATATGGATACCAAGACAGAGTGATAGATCACAGAGTCAGTGAAGGTTCCTGATTTACATTGAATGTGGTTATTGCCTAACTAGTATTAGCAGCATTTTACAACAACAACAATTCGCTGATTTACAGTGAAAAATTATAGTGAAAGGTATTTATTTTTTGTTGTTTGGCTTTTTTATTTGCTGGCATTGTTTCAGATAGAATACAACAGCCTAATTCATACAATCAGGAATAAAAAGGGGGTTAAAGTCTTTATGTTCAAACTTTCATAGGAAATATAAAAGTGGCAATTTGACGTTTTATGTTTATTCAATTTTTTAATGTCGGTGGGCCCATGAAACGCAAATAAAGTTGGTGTTGCCTCACACTGGGTTTCGCCCATTGGTGAAGAAATCCCTTCTCAGAGGCACTCCCACCAGGGATGATTCCTGATTGCTCATCCTCCAGGGGTATGTGCCCCACACTCTGTCCCATTCTAAAAAAAATGCCACCCCTAATAGGGGTTGTGCCCAAATTGGGGAGATCTTAAGCCCTGTGAGTATCAAATTATGTGTTACAAAATTATCTGGGGAAATGCTCTTCGCCCGTGTTTCACACGAGCTTTCATCTGAGTATATTTGTGTGGGAGGAACTTCAAGGCAGTTCCACAGCTTGAATTTTAACAAAGAAGTTATCTTACTGGTACCATTATCCCAGCTAGAGGTTGAATGAGTGGACTATATATTGCAGCCTACACATTGATATTCTCAGAAATACACCTGGAAAACAAACTGGTTATATGGTTGCAGAGTGTACCATTCTGTGAAGTCTTTGCAGGGTAGCCAGCTAGTTGTGAACAAACTTAGAAGAAAAGCACAGTGAATTGGGTACATTACTTCAGTTACATCTCCTGTTAAATGTCAGATTCTTAAAGTTCAAATTTATATAATGAAGAGGAGTAAACTCTTGTATATTTACATGTAGGTATACAGATCATTGATTGTGTGAATTTTGCTTCATTCCAAAGATTAAACATTCCCTCAAAATATATGGTGATGGTAGGATTGCAGCATATTAGGGCGGGTGGTTGGTGGGTGTCCGGTGGAAACGGGTTCCTGTTGCTTCAATGCATTTTGCTAAGAAGCAACAGGAACTTGATAATGTGATGTCTAGCACTGTAATATCACTTGTATTAAGTGCACCATGTAAGCGTCCTGTCTGTGTCTTGTGTGCTGTCCTCTGTGTTTTATAGGGTGGATGGAGGGTGTCTGTTTCCATGTTACTTCTTGTTTGAAGCAGCAAGAACGTTACTTGGCTGGGTGGTGCTTAGTTGGTTCGTCACGATATGACTGAAATAATGTTGAAAGCGACATTAAATCCTATTCACTCAGTAGAATATTAGGTGTGATTGGGATAATATATAATACCCACTAATCTGAGTATGAAGTCCTGAGATCATCTCCAGGCTCCAAATCTGGATATCAACACCTCAAGATGGGAAGTATTTTCATTGGGTGGCTCTATTCAATTTCAAATTGTTCATTTCAAATTGACTGCAATGTATTGATGACATGCACACGTCCATCACTTTACTAACCGATATCTGATAGGTATCTGGACTGATTTAGCTTCACGTGTCATAGCCTAGAGACAGGGTACTCCGTCATATAGCCTAGAGACAGGGTACTCCGGCTTCCTCCACCATTCAAACTGGCTGTCACCATATGAGTATAACATTAAACCAAATCTTCCTCTCCCCAACTAGAGACTACATCATCCAGATATTCCATCCCAGGATTGAATCCTAAGAGTAATCAACCACATAACCAGACTAATGAAGTCGGCTCCCCCCCCCCCCCACCCCCTGCCCCATCTCAAAACTCTGACATTGATATTGTGTTGCTGTGTAACGAATGGTGATGATAAAAAAATTATTCATATCCCTGTGACAGTGGAATGGTATCTTCTATTAAGTTATAAATCTCATCTGCAGGCTTGTGATATTGTTCATACAAGATTTGTAGTGTAGAATTAGTTTACAATTCAGCATCTTCATATATCAAGCAAAATACAAAACACAACATCATTATAATCTTAGAGGGTAAATGCCAATTAAGGCTACCAGTGGAGCTTTGTGTAGTATTTGACTGGGGATAGAAAAATCATATAACAGTAGTGGCCTAAACATTCCTACCCACGTACTTGTAATATCTAGATATATTTACTCCAAATAAACAATTTATACCCCTTCGAGTGAGATTTGTTTGGACTGTCTTATGGACGCTGATGGGTAATTTGTTAGGTGAAGAAATTCTCCAATTGGTCAATGTCTCTACTTAGTGAGCCCCATATTTGGAGTCCACTGTGATTGAATTTTAAGAGAATTGCATGTTATTGATTATCAACTGATTACTTATGTTATACATGTATGATGAGATAAGACTGTCTTTGTGCTGTTTACATTCCTCATTATGTATATATATCTATATATAAATGTACAAATTGTAAATATAGTTGTTGTATAGCATTAAGTAGCTTCTCTCTAATTAGACCATACTGGTGGTAAATTTAATTTATATTGGTTTTTGTACCCATCAGACATAAACTTATTTATTATTGCAAACATTTATGGTAATATGTGACTATAATCAGTCATTCCATATTTGGACAATACTTTAATGATATTCTTATTTATTAAAATAAATATGTTGCTGCATAATCATGTTGTGTTGGTCCTTTTGAATGGATGATAAACGTGTTGAATTTAGGAACTAAGAGTAGAGAATAATCCCTATAATCTTATAATATTATAAACTATAACATAATACACTAAAGGATTAATTGTTTGTCTGAGCTTCTCTCAGCTTTTCATTTTCTTGGCCTCAATTTATATCTTCTGATTAATCTTGATATTAATCTTGTTTTAATGATTGTCCATCAGGTTGGTTGTTGAAAAGGTCTGATTACTCAATATCAGACAACAGCAGGTTATTCCGATCTGCTCGAGGCAGCTTGATTCTTAGTTGGCCAGTAGTACTCTGGTCAGTATAGGGCTTTCTACTTAATAAGGAAGAAAGATTGAAGTCAGAAGGTAAAGTTCAAGTGTTAGAGGTGATATGTCAAAGGTCAAATGTTTGGATTCGAATTGAGTGAATCAGGGACACTGATTATTTGAAACCGCGTCCGAGAGCATAGGGATTAAAATTGGATTGGCATTGAAATGCTGGGTAAAACGTTATAGAACTTGCTACAGTTGAAGTAAAGAATATGAAAAAAATAAGAGAAAAAACCCCAGTATTTTGCCAGAACCTTCACTCGCATATTTGACATTTACGTGCTTCCATAGTTTTTCACTTGTCAGGCTTGATATGCGTGTATTGGCTATAAACAGTGGTCTACCTCTATGGCAGGTTATGTACTGTGCGGGTATGGCAATGAATCGAAAGGGTGACAAGAATGTTCAATGACAAGGTCAATAATGTTAAGAATATGGAAAAACCTACCTGTACTCTCAGTGCATTAGCCACTCTCTGAAGATGAAGACAGTTGTCTTTGAAAGCTAAGAGAATACACTATATCGCATTAGTAGCTTTATTTATTTTGAGTAAAGAGTAAGAACTACCGAGAAGCGATTTTGTTTTAATTTATGGCCTGTAGTTTCTTCAACCAAAGTTACATGACTTCTAACCAATACATTTGTTAACATGATTGAAGAAAGTTTATTAGTTGATCAACTGATTACCATGTAGTAGATACACATGCGTTACAAGCGACTCGTCCGTCATTCAGTATTCAGCCGTCGTTCATCAAAGAAACCCTGCGTCCATAATCCAAAGACCTATTCCACATTCCATATAACAACATTAGCACCAAATTAAAAAAATCATAGTAATATAAACATAGACTAGTTTACTGCAAGAGAGAAGCAGTCAACAGTTTCCAATGATGCCGGCAAGACATCATGATGATCCAATAATATCAAATCCCTATTGCTGATCAGTATTCTTAATCCATAGGATATTTGTAGTAAAGTCTTCATCTAGAGAATGATTTATCTAAGTCACGCTTTGATTGTGACTATTCATATGGACACCATGGAATCTTGAAGTACATGGGTTCATATGGCCCTTTGCCCCAGGTTAAGCGGAATTAGACAAGTTACAAAACGTAACGTCATAGATCTTGCATGCTACCCTCATATTTTGCTATCAGCATGCGATTTGTATCGCTAAATTTGAGGAAATTTGAGTGAAGGCGCTTGGTGGTATAGCCCTGTTTTATAAGTTTCTGCAATAATGTTTTGTCATGTTGATTAAAATCGTCACATTTTAACACAGGATCTAACAAATGCTACTAGGCAAGAGATGTATATGCCATATAAAGCAGGTGCCCTGAAATATTGCTGTCCAGAAAGGGATAGTTTACGATGTCGAAATTGTAATCATATCTTTTGTCGAGAAGTCGACGAAAGGTAAGGCCCGCTTCATTGTCCCCCGTCACATTAGTGGGGGGGAGGGGGGACTTAGAAACACCGCCATTAGCCATCTTGGATTTCAGCAGTTGGATCTTTACACATTTTTTGTCTGACCAATAACTCGAGAACTTCAACCGATCGACTTCAAACTTGGAGAGTGTCTTGATATCGTTGAGAGGACAAAAGGATTACTTTTCAGTTACCTACGTAATCCAAGATTGCCGTCATCAACCGTCTTGGATTGTCAGCAGATGGATCTTCACACATTTCTTGTCCGACCAATAATTCGGTAACCTTTGAACCGATCGCCTTCAAACTTGGAGAGTGCCTTGACATTGGTGAGTTGGGATTGCTTTTCATTTACCTGTATAATCCAAGATGGCCGCTATCAGCCATCTTGCATTGTCGGATCTTCACACATTTCTTGTCCGACCAAAAACTCGATAACTATGGAACTGTCAACTATTGAACCAATTGATTTCAAATTTGGAGAGTTTGGTGAGAGGATGGTTGACATGCTTTTCGGTTACATTTCTACTTCAAAATGACTGCCAGCCATCTTGGATTTAGCAGTTTGATCTTGATCATTAACTCGAGAACGATTGAACTGATCGACTTCAAACTTGGAGTGTGGCTTGACATTGATGAGACGACTGTTGCAATTGCTTTTCAAGTACCTGCATAATCCAAGATGGCCACTGTCAGCCATCTTGAAGTTTAAGTGCTTGGATCTTGTCTGGGCAATAAATCGCGAATAATTGAACTGATCAACTTCAAACTTGGAGAGTGTCTTAACATCGGTCAGAGGACGGATGGGATTGCTTTTCAGTTACCTGTGAAATCCAAGATGGCCACCGTCAGACATATTGCATTGTCAGCAGTTAATCATTACACAAATAACTCAAGAACTATTGAACTTACCAACTTTAAACTTGGAGAGTGAATTAACATCATTCAGTAAGAGGACAGCTGGGATTTCTTTTCAGTTTCCTGCCTAATCCAAGATGGCCACAGTTAGTCATCTTGAATTTTAAGCGCTTGGATCTTGTCCAGGCAATAACTCAAGAGTGATTGAACTAATTGACTTCAAACTTGGAGAGTGGTGAACTATTGAACTGATCGACTTGCGGGATGTTTGGCTCTTCAGACAGATCTCCATTTTCAAAATCATAATCAATGATATGGGATTTCATCGACTAAAAAAATCGACCATAGAGGTGCATATCTCCCGCAGCAGCAGCACCAGTTGCATCCACCATAACTGGTGCTACTGGCAGGGGATGAGGACCTCTATGGCTGATTTCTTAAAATAGAGATATAGGTCTAAATATGATATGCCGTTAGAGCAATCTGTAGTTTCCCTCAAATCCATTGAAGGTGGATATATATCCTTCATTGCATCATTTTTATACGCCCGCCCAAAAGGCGGACGTATTATGTGATGGCGGTTTCCGTCTGTCCGGTTCTCGTGTCCGGTCTATATCTGGGACAGTTTCCTATCCACAGCTCCAATTTTTGGTGAGTGGATACCCTACGGGGAGACGATGTGTCGCGTACCAAAATGAAGGTCGAGGTCACAGGTCAAAGGTCACTGGCCTCAAAAACAGGAAATGACTGAAGTGTTTGTGTCCGGTCTATATCTGTGAACGTTTTCTATCCACAGTTGCAATTTGGAGTGGATACGCCAGGTGGAGACGATGTGTCGCGTACCAAAATTGAGGTCGAGGTCAGAGGTCAAAGGTCACTGTTGCCAAAAATCAGGAAATCATTGATCGTTGACAGTTTTCTATCTACAGTTCTAATTTTTGGTGAGTGGATGCCCTAGGGGGGGAATGATGTGTTGCATATTAAATGTAGGTCAAGGTCAGAGGTCAAAGGCCAGTGTGATCGAAAAATCAGAAAATAATTAAAAATTTCTAATTTTTATACGCCTGCCAAAAGGCGGACGCATTATGTGATGGCGGTTTCCGTCCGTCTGTCCGTGTGTCCGTCCGTCCCTCGTGTCCGGTCTATATCTGGGACAGTTTTCTATCTACAGTTCTAATTTTTGGTGAGTGGATACCTTACGGGGAGACGATGTGTCGCACACCAAAATCAAGGTCGAGGTCAGAGGTCAAAGGTCACTGGCCTCAAAAATAGGAAAGCACTGAAGTGTTCGTGTCCGGTCTATATCTGTGAAAGTTTTCTATCCACAGTTGCAATTTTTTGTGAGTGGATACACAGGGAGACGATGTGTCGCATACCAGAATTGAGGTCGAGGTCAGAGGTCAAAGGTCACTGTTGCCTAAAATCAGGAAATCATTGATCATTGACGGTTTTCTATCTACAGTTCTAATTTTTGGTGAGTGGATGCTCTAGGGGGGAATAATGTGTTGCATACCAAATGTAGGTCGAGGTCAGAGGTCAAAGGTCAGTGTGACCGAAAAATCAGGAAATCATTAAAAATTTCAATTTTTTGTGAGTGGATTCAATAGGGTGAAATGAAGTGTCGCATATCAAATAATAGGTCAAGGTCGAAGGTCAAAGGTCACTGTGACCCCAAAATCAGGAAATTATTAAAAATATTTGTGTCAGTAGATACATTAGTGGGACACGATGTGTCGCCTACCAAAATGTAGGTCAAGGTCAAAGGTCAGGGTTACTGTGACCCCAAAAATCGTGAAATTGTTAAAAATCATGATTTTTTTAGTCAATTGAGAAATTACAGGGAGCCGTTTTATCATGTACCAAAATTTAGGTCCAGGTCAATAGACAAGGTCATTGTGACCCCAGAATTAAGGTCAAAGGTCAGTGTGACCTAAAAATCAGGAAATCATTAAAAATTACTAATTGTTTGTGAGTGGATTCAATAGGGGGAAATAAGTGTCGCATACCAAAAATTAGGTCAAGGTCAAAGGTCACTGTGACCCTAAAATCAGGAAATTATTAAAAATAACATTTTTTGTGTCAGTAGATACATTAGGGGCACCCGATGTATGCCAAAATGTAGGTCAAAGGTCAAGGTCACTGTGACCCCAAAATCGTGAAATTGTTAAATATCATGATCATTTGTGTCCATTGAGAAATCACGGGAAGACGGTTTGTCAGGTACCAAAATTTAGGTCTAGGTCACTGTGAACCCCAAAATCGTGAAATTCATAAATATCATGGTGTTTTTGTGTCCATTGATACATTGAGGGAAGACGATGTGTCGTGTCCCAAAATCAGGAAATAATCAAAAATAACTTATTTCTGCAAGTAGATACATTAAAGAGACATGATGTGTTTCATACCAAAATGTGGGTCAAAAGTCAAGGTCACTGACCCCAAAATCAAGAAATCATTAAGTCACATTTTCATATGCCTGTCGAAGACGAAGTCGTGTAATGCGATGTTGCGTTCTGTCCATTCATCCATTAACATTTGTTGTCCATGCGATATCTCTAGTTTCAAGGTATGGATTGGTACCAAACTTTGAGTATACCTTACTCGCATGGCAAAGAGGAGCCATACATTTTGAGATCAATTTGTCAAACACCGTCAAGGTCACAGTCCCCCAAAACTGAATCAAGTTTAGCTGATTCTATGTGTTACATGTAGGTTGGAATACTCAGAGTTCTCTCCCATACATGTATATGGCATTTGTCCTGTGGAGTTGTCTCCCTTATTTGAAACCGGTACATTTAGTTAAACTGTTGTGAAATTAAAACCATACATTTACTAATTTAATGGGGAGAGGGGTCCTTTATGAACTTCATACCTGTTTATTAACTCAAGAACAAATATTTACTTCATCACTTTCTTCTTCCTTCATCAGGACTGTACAAACTGAAAATGCTGCTTAACCCAAATATGGGTTACGCTAAAATTTCTTGGGTAACCCTTCTCTGATTTGCATAACCCATCACTATTGTATACAGGTTAATATCCGTAATTCAAGCGAACTGAAAATGGGTTACGCATAATGAAAATTGCGTAACCAAACCTATTGTTCGCGCAATTCGTGCAGCCCTGTTCATGAAAAATTCTCTCGCTTGAAAGGAATCCATTTGCAGGAAAACTACTATTTACTTGTGTTTGACTATTGTCAATTTCAGTATTGGATATGTGAGCTCTTGACTCTTGATTCAAGGCCAACTTGTTACCAAGAGTTAAGCTCATTTTAGTTTATCATTCAGTCTAAGATGTGATGTATGTTACATTCTCTGAAGCACAAAATTGAAGACCTTTCTCTGGATTGATAGCTAAAAGTAAACAACCTTGAAATTTGGACCAATGTAATTCCAGATATACGGGCGTATATTGAAGCCCCTTGGGCTCTTGTTTGTGAGTGGATTCAATAGGCGGAAATGAAGTGATGCATACCAAAAATTAGGTCAAGGTCAAAGGTCACTGGTCACTGACCCCAAAATTAGGAAATTATTAAAAATAACATTTTTTGTGTCAGTAGATACATTAGGGGGACACAATGTGTCACATACCAAAATGTAGGTCAAGGTCAAAGGTCAAGGTCACTGTGACCCCAAAATCGTGAAATTGTTAAAAATCATGATTTTTTGTGTCCATTGAGAAATTGAGGGGAGACGGTTTGTCATGTACCAAAATTTAGGCCAAGGTCAAAGGTCAAGGTCACTGTGACCCCAAAATCAGGAAATCATTAAAAATCATGATTTTTGTGTGCATTGATAGATTGAGGGAAGACGATGTGTTGTGTACCAAAATTGAGGTCAAGATCAAAGGTCAAGGTCACTGTGACCCCAAAATCAAGAAATTATTTTCATTTCACATTTTCATATGCCTGTCGAAGACGAGGTCGTGTAATGAGATGTTGCGTTCTGTCCATTCATCCATTAACATTTGTTGTCCATGCGATAGCTCTAGTTTCAAGGTATGGATTGGCACCAAACTTTGAGTATACCTTACTCGCATGGCAAAGTGGAGCCATACATATGAGATCAATTTGTCAAAGGTCTAGGTCGCAGTCCCCCAAAACTGAATCAAGCTTAGCTGACTAAATGTGTTGGAATATTGTTGGAATATTCGAAGTTCTTTCCCCTGCATTTATATGGTATTGTCCTGAGGAGTTGTCTCCCATGTTTGAAACGCTTCATTTAGTTAAACACAGATTCTATTAATGAACTTAGACGGTAGTAGTAGGGAGACAGTATTTCGAGCCGTATTTTCCAGGGAGGTAACTCTTGGTGCCCTTTTTTCCAGGTTAAAGGTATAGGGGACGCCACATCGCCTTTCACCTCTGTGGCGCCAGGGGGCGCCACCAGCTCAAGGTCACGTGGCGGTCAAAAGTAGTTCCGGCAACCTTTAGCCTTTGTATTCTTCCGCGGTCTGGTGGTGATGCCGTCACTTCCGCGACAGAAAGTAGTCCCATGTCAACCAAGTGACTTCCAATGTTAATGTATACGGGGAATGCCCATAAGAGTATGGGAATAGACGTTTTGTGACCAGGGTGGGTCCCTAGTGCACCGAATGGGTCGAGTGAGGTATCAAAATGAAGCGCTCCTCCAGGGCCATTCAGTCATGGGTGGGTGCATGTAAAATTAGGATTTTTTTTCCGAAACTATAAAAAGCGAAACATGGACTTTACCCCTAAAATAGGGGAAAACCCCTATCAACTCTAGCCAAAAGGGCTAATATCGGTCCTCGGGCTTATCGGGGCCTGCCTATCAAGTCAATGGGGTGGGTGCATGTAAAATTAGGATTTTTTCCCGAAACTATAAAAAGCGGAACACGGACTTTACCCCTAAAATAGGGGAAAACCCCTATCAACTCTAGCCAAAAGGGCTAATATCGGTCCCCGGGCTTATCGGGGCCTGCCTATCAAGTCAATGGGGTGGGTGCATGTAAAATTAGGATTTTTTTCCGAAAATATAAAAGGCGGAACATGGACTTTACCCCTAAAATAGGGGAAAACCCCCATCACCTCTAGCCAAACGGGCTAATATCGCTCCCCGGGCTTATCGGGGCCTGCCTATCAAGTCAATAGGGTGGGTGCATGTGAAATTAGGATTTTTTTCCGAAAATATAAAAAGTGGAACTCGGACTTTACCCCTACAATAGGGGTCTGTATTATACAATATAACGGAAAATGCCTGTATGGGGTATGGGATGGTCATTTTTTTTTTCGTGGGCTTTACTATGGGTTGTGGGGTCTCGTTTTTCTCGTCTCACCAAGAAAAACACGATGGGAGGGGTCCCGGAGCGAAGCGGTGAAATTTTTGGAAAAAGTCACCGAGGTCTGTATATAGGCCTATAGGCTGGCTATGGGGGTATAGGTCCAACCTGGAAAATTCACACACGTTCATTGTGATATGGGTTGTTTGGTCTTGTTTTTCACGTCTCGTCATTTAGAACACGATGGGAAGGGTCCCGGAGCGAAACGGTGGAATTTTTGGAAAAGTGCCATAGCCCATATAGCTCCATACTGGCTATGGGAGGGATAGGTCCATCCTGGGAAATTCACACACGTTCATTGTGATATGGGTTGTTTGGTCTTGTTTTTCACGTCTCGTCATTTAGAACACGATGGGAAGGGTCCCGGAGCGAAACGGTGAAATTTTTGGAAAAGTACCATATAGCCCATATAGCTCCGTACTGGCTATATGGGGGTATAGGTTCAACCCGGGAAATTCACACACGTTCATTGTGATATGGGTTGTTTGGATTTGTCTTTCACGTCTCGTCATTTAGAACACGATGGGAACGGTTTCGAAGCGCAACGGTGAAATTTTTGGAAAAGTACCGGGTAGGTCTGTATATAGGCTCATATAGCTCCATGTTGGCTATATGGGGGTATAGGTTCAACCTGGGAAATTCACACACGTTCATTGTGATATGGGTTGTTTGGATTTGTTTTTCACGTCTCGTCAATTAGAACACGATGGGAAGGGTTTCGAAGCGAAACGGTGAAATTTTTGGAAAAAGTTCACTGAGGCCTGGGTAAGCCCATAGGCCTATACTGCATATGGCTATGGGGTATAGGTTCATACGGGTGGACGTTTTGGGGTTTAGGTAAGCCCCTAATGATCCTATGGTGTCGTATGAGGTCTTATTTTGAAGCTGTCGTGAGGGAGCATCCGACTGGACAAATGGTTCGTCCGTTGTCAATAGTCTGCGCATGCGCAGTTTGGCCGTAGTATAGAAATAGACGTGTTGGGGTTTAGGTGGGCGTATCCAACGGGCTGGGTGTGACGTGGAACTGACGTCATTCTGCGCATGCTCAGTAGAGAAAGTGTATGGAAATAGACATTTTGGCGCCGACATGGGTCACTATGGGTCCGATGGAGTCGTATGAGGTCTTATTTTGATGACGCCATGATATAGACCGGAGAGAGAACAACAACAATAACAAGGATGACACTTGAGAGAACAACAACAACAACAAGTTTTTTTTCATATAGTTTATTTTCCCCAATGTTACATCATACCCACGCTGGGGGAGCCGCGTTGGGTATGTTTACAACTCAAAATGACTCCAATCAGAGGCCACCATTTGCATCTGTCATATTCGTTCCTGTCCGTTAGATGTATTCTTGTCCAATCAGAAGTCGCCATTTCAGAAAGTTCTATCTTTGCTCGGTGTGACCTCGTCGGGCAGGCCTGGATATTCTTCGGGCAGCATGTCCTGAAACAGTTGTTTGCGCATTCTGATCGCATTTTCCAGGGCCTCGGTGGGTGGTAGCCCCATAGCCTCTTCCAAGTGACGCTTGGTCTTCATGATGGACCTGTGCGTGGGGTCGTCTTTCATTTCAAGCGGTAGTAAGGTATACTGTTCATAGATCGCCATGGCTGTTTTCCTGATGCGGGGGCGCATTTGGGTGTACGCCTGTTGTAAATTATCCTCTCCGGCGTCCTCGATCGCTGCAGCGTAAGTATTGATAGCTGCTGTCACAATACGATCCCAGAAGGTAGGTTCTGCTTCACTTTCCACGGACGTAGGCTGACTATCTGAGATCAAGCTCTCCGTATCACTAGATAGACTCTCAGCAATCTCTGTTTCGGTATCAGTCGATACACTCTCAGCAGTCTCTGTATTAGCATCCGCCTCAACGGACTCCTCAGAGTCTTCAATCCCATGTATATTTTTCTGGTGTCGCATCATATCGTAATGTCTGGTGAACGTGCGTTCGCACTCAGAGCAAGTATAAGCCATGTTGACGGTTGAACGTCGACTGTGCGTGTTTTTGGAAATCATTTGCTTTTATAGACAGTAACGCCCATCAACGCTTAGCTTAACGCTTCAACGCCCTGGTGAATTAACTCAGAAGCTCTGATTTCCATGGAATTGACACCAATTCATCGAAATGCAGTGACGCCCGTCAACGCCCGTCGTTACGCCTTAACGCCCGTCTCAACACCTTAACACACTTTCTAAACGCTTTAACGTCGTTTAATGATGCGTTCGAACAAATGTTTCTTTTGTGCTATTGCTCTGACATACGCCGCTTTCCAGTTCATGCCCGAGGTTTTCAACATCGACGCTGTTCTTTCAATTTCCATATGGACTGGGTCCTTATCCAACAATTTCATATGGGTCACGAGGTCGACATACCGCTGACGTAAAGCCCGTCGTATTCTGGGTGCCAATCTGTTATGGGCTAAAATTGCGGCTTCCTCTTTCGAATACCCTTTGCGTTGAAACTTGTTTTCTGTGACCCTCAACGTCTTGCCCATCTCGGCGTTCATACTTTCTTTGAACAAATCCTTCCATAGCCTCGAGTTCACATTATGTTCATTCCCTTGTACGGGTTTGAGTTGGTCCTTCACGGTTGGGTGATATTCCGGGACTGATGATATGAAGGGGCCCCGCTGTATGGGGGTGGGTTGCTGCTGCTGCTCTACCAGATGTGGACTCGGTGGATGGTGTCGGGGTATATGACGTTGCGGTGATCCCTCGCCGGGTAGCAGGTGGGTCGTCAGCCGGCGATCTTCGGGGGTATGGGCTTTTAAATCTACGAATAGGTAGCCGTACGGACGACTTGTTGCCCCTTGAAACGCCTGCATGAAATGGTCGATGTTCTGAGGATAAATTCGACTACCAAACACACGGATTTGTGCTCTGTCAATGGGATTGGAGAACAACACAAAGTATTGGCAGTTCAAGGCAATATCTCTGGACGCCTTCCCTTGAGGAAAGAGATTGTGGGTCAAATAGATGACGGACAGATTGCTATGATGGGATCCTTTAGTAAACAAGTCGGCAACGTGTGAATTGTCCTTGGCCGCACTCATCAGATCATCTAGCACTACCACGTTGGTCTGCTCGGGGTCAAAGTAATACGGTTCGTCTATGTCGTGAGGAATCCCTGGGACGAAACTCACATTCTGTAATCGCGTAGTTTCGTAGGCGGACTGCCATTGGCTATAACACCAAACAACACGTGTCGGAGCTGGGGTTGCCACACCTTCCTCACCCAGGACGTCTTTCCACATGCCGTAGGGCCGCTCACCGTCATCGTATAGGGATGCTCTACTGCACTTGTTGGACCTATAGCGGGACTCGGCGGTGTCTCTTGGTTGTGTTTGCCTTGAATGTGCCTGAGCATACTATCGCGACGAGAGAAGGTTCTCTGACAGAATGTAGACGTACACGACATGTTGATCTGTCGACCAATACATAAGGACTGATGAGGGACACATGTTCATTCTTATATGTACAGACACCACCACCAACACCACCACCACACACTACCACCACACACACACACAAACCACCACCACCACCACCGCCACCACCGGGCGTTGACGGGCGTCAACGCCCGGTGGTGGTGGTGGGAGCTCCCGTGTGGCAGAGCTCTTGGAGCTCAAAACCTGTGGGAGCTCAGAGCTCGGAAGTGACATTTGCATATGACCTCTGTGAGGTCACTTCCGCTACCGTTCACGTGACCTGACCTTTGACCCCTGCGCGCGCTAACAATACCGGATAAAAATTGCGCGCAGGGGTCAAAGGTCAGTTCCTGGCTGAAGCGAAATTGACGCCTCACAGGAGTCACTTAAGCCTTCCCGACAACTCCAAGGCTCCAAACCACCTTTACACGGGAGCTCCCACCACCACCACCGGGCGTTGACACCCGTCAACGCCCGGTGGTGGCGGTGGTGGTGGTGTGTGTGTGTGTGTGTGGTGGTGGTGTTGGTGGTGGTGTCTGTACATATAAGAATGAACATGTGTCCCTCATCAGTCCTTATGTATTGGTCGACAGATCAACATGTCGTGTACGTGTACGTTCTGTCAGAGAACCTTCTCTCGTCGCGATAGTATGCTCAGGTACATTCAAGGCAAACACAACCAAGAGACACCGCCGAGTCCCGCTATAGGTCCAACAAGGCGGCCAAGCCCATCCCTGGCTATGTGGAAGGCCCGTCTGAATGACTCTTAGAGGAAGGTGTGGCAACCCCAGCTCCGACACGTGTTGTTTGGTGTTATAGCCAATGGCAGCCCGCCTACGAAACTACACGATTACAGAATGTGAGTTTCGTCCCAGGGATTCCTCACGACATAGACGAACCGTATTACTTTGACCCCGAGCAGACCAACGTAGTAGTGCTAGATGATCTGATGAGTGCGGCCAAGGACAATTCACACGTTGCCGACTTGTTTACTAAAGGATCCCATCATAGGAATCTGTCCGTCATCTATTTGACCCAGAATCTCTTTCCTCAAGGGAAGGCGTCCAGAGATATTGCCTTGAACTGCCAATACTTTGTGTTGTTCTCCAATCCCATTGACACAGCATAAATCCGTGTGTTTGGTAGTCGAATTTATCCTCAGAACATCGACCATTTCATGCAGGCGTTTCAAGGGGCAACAAGTCGTCCGTACGGCTACCTATTCGTAGATTTAAAAGCCCATACCCCCGAAGATCGCCGGCTGACGACCCACCTGCTACCCGGCGAGGGATCACCGCAACGTCATATACCCCGACACCATCCACCGAGTCCACATCTGGTAGAGCAGCAGCAGCAACCCACCCCCATACAGCGGGGCCCCTTCATATCATCAGTCCCGGAATATCACCCAACCGTGAAGGACCAACTCAAACCCGTACAAGGGAATGAACATAATGTGAACTCGAGGCTATGGAAGGATTTGTTCAAAGAAAGTATGAACGCCGAGATGGGCAAGACGTTGAGGGTCACAGAAAACAAGTTTCAACGCAAAGGGTATTCGAAAGAGGAAGCCGCAATTTTAGCCCATAACAGATTGGCACCCAGACTACGACGGGCTTTACGTCAGCGGTATGTCGACCTCGTGACCCATATGAAATTGTTGGATAAGGACCCAGTCCATATGGAAATTGAAAGAACAGCGTCGATGTTGAAAATCTCGGGCATGAACTGGAAAGCGGCGTATGTCAGAGCAATAGCACAAAAGAAACATTTGTTCGAACGCATCATTAAACGACGTTAAAGCGTTTAGAAAGTGTGTTAAGGTGTTGAGACGGGCGTTAAGGCGTAACGACGGGCGTTGACGGGCGTCACTGCATTTCGATGAATTGGTGTCAATTCCATGGAAATCAGAGCTTCTGAGCTAATTCACCAGGGCGTTGAAGCGTTAAGCTAAGCGTTGATGGGCGTTACGGTCTATAAAAGCAAACGTATTTCCAAAAACACGCACAGTCGACGTTCAACCGTCAACATGGCTTATACTTGCTCTGAGTGCGAACGCACGTTCACCAGACATTACGATATGATGCGACACCAGAAAATATACATGGGATTGAAGACTCCGAGGAGTCCGTTGAGGCGGATGCTGATACAGAGACTGCTGAGAGTGTATCGACTGATACCGAAACAGAGATTGCTGAGTCTATCTAGTGATACGGAGAGCTTGACCTCAGATAGTCAGCCTACGTCCGTGGAAAGTGAGGCAGAACCTACCTTCTGGGATCGTATTGTGACAGCAGCTATCAATACTTACGCTGCAGCGATCGAGGACGCCGGAGAGGATAATTTACAACAGGCGTACACCCAAATGCGCCCCCGCATCAGGAAAACAGCTATGGCGATCTATGAACAGTATACCTTACTACCGCTTGAAATGAAAGACCACCCCACGCACAGGTCCATCATGAAGACGAAGCGTCACTTGGAAGAGGCTATGGGGCTACCACCCACCGAGGCCCTGGAAAATGCGATCAGAATGCGCAAACAGCTGTTTCAGGACATACTGCCCGAAGAATATCCAGGCCTGCCCGACGACGCTTAGGTCACACCGAGCAAAGATGGAACTTTCTGAAATGGCGACTTCTGATTGGACAAGAATACATCTAACGGACAGGAACGAATATGACAGATGCAAATGGTGGCCTCTGATTGGGCAAGAGTCATTTTGAGTTGTAAACATACCCAACGCGGCTCCCCCAGCGTGGGTATGATGTAACATTGGGGAAAATAAACTATATGAAAAAAAACTTGTTGTTGTTGTTGTTCTCTCAAGTGTCATCCTTGTTATTGTTGTTGTTCTCGCTCCGGTCTATATCATGGCGTCATCAAAATAAGACCTCATACGACTCCATCGGACCCATAGTGACCCATGTCGGCGCCAAAATGTCTATTTCCATACACTTTTTCTACTGCGCATGCGCAGAATGACGTCAGTTCCACGTCACACCCAGCCCGTTGGATACTCCCTCACGTATGCTTTACATTGATACCTCACTCGATCCAATCGGCCCAATAGCGGCCCACCTAAACCCCAACACGTCTATTTCTATACTACGGCCAGACTGCGCATGCGCAGACTATTGACAACGGACGAACCATTAGTCCAGTCGGATGCTCCCTCACGACAGCTTCAAAATAAGACCTCATACGACACTATAGGATCATTAGGGGCTCACCTAAACCCAAAAACGTCCACCCCGTATGAACCTATACCCCATAGCCATGCAGTATAGGCCTATGGGCTTACCCAGGCCTCAGTGAACTTTTTCCAAAAATTTCACCGTTTCGCTCAAAACCCTTTCCCATCGTGTTCTAATTGACGAGACGTGAAAAACAAATCCAAACAACCCATATCACAATGAACGTGTGTGAATTTCCCAGGTTGAACCTATACCCCCATATAGCCAGCATGGAGCTATATGAGCCTATATACAGACCTACCCGGTACTTTTCCAAAAATTTCACCGTTGCGCTTCGAAACCGTTCCCATCGTGTTCTAAATGACGAGACGTGAAAGTCAAATCCAAACAACCCATATGACAATGAACGTGTGTGAATTTCCCAGGTTGAACCTATACCCCCATATAGCCAGTATGGAGCTATATGGGCTATATGGTACTTTTCCAAAAATTTCACCGTTTCGCTCCGGGACCCTTCCCATCATGTTCTAAATGACGAGACGTGAAAAACAAGACCAAACAACCCATATCACAATGAACGTGTGTGAATTTCCCCATCGTGTTCTAAATGACGAGACGTGAAAAACAAGACCAAACAACCCATATCACAATGAACGTGTGTGAATTTTCCAGGTTGGACCTATACCCCCCATAGCCAGCCTATAGGCCTATATACAGACCTCGGTGACTCTTTCCAAAAATTTCACCGCTTCGCTCCGGGACCCCTCCCATCGTGTTTTTCTTGGTGAGACGAGAAAAACGAGACCCCACAACCCATAGTAAAGCCCACGAAAAAAAAAATGACCATCCCATACCCCATACAGGCATTTTCCGTTATATTGTATAATACAGACCCCTATTGTAGGGGTAAAGTCCGAGTTCCGCTTTTATATTTTCGGAAAAAAATCCTAATTTCACATGCACCCACCCTATTGACTTGATAGGCAGGCCCCGATAAGCCCGGGGAGCTATATTAGCCCGTTTGGCTAGAGGTGATAGGGGTTTTCCCCTATTTTAGGGGTAAAGTCCGTGTTCCGCCGTTTATATTTTCGGAAAAAAATCCTAATTTTACATGCACCCACCCCATTGACTTGATAGGCAGGCCCCGATACGCCCGGGGACCGATATTAGCCCTTTTGGCTAGAGTTGATAGGGGTTTTCCCCTATTTTAGGGGTAAAGTCCGTGTTTCGCTTTTTATAGTTTCGGGAAATAATCCTAATTTTACATGCACCCACCCATGACTGAATGGCCCTGGAGGAGCGCTTCACTTTGATACCTCACTCGACCCATTCGGTGCACTAGGGACCCACCCTGGTCACAAAACGTCTATTCCCATACTCTTATGGGCATTCCCCGTATACATTAACATTGGAAGTCACTTGGTTGACATGGGACTA
>JAVTVY010045589.1:0-20065 GCA_036873755.1 Hanleya hanleyi
TTTTTATTATTTATTAATCGCTTGGCGAGTGCACTGACATTTTGAAGGTTCCCTAATATCAGGAAGCCTGGTCCATTCGAGATTCAAAACATCTGAGAACGGTTATCGTTGAATGGAATCCCCCAGTTCCCATATATTCTGGGAGCTTACATGATGCTACACTTACTCAACATATGCACTACCCTCGGGAGATTTTCCCACCCCTTAGGCAGATCTACTTAGGTGACCTGTAAACTCGAAATTGGCACAAACATGTCTTACATCAAGTACACTCTCAAATCATATCAAACCCTACTTCGTAGGTCCTGTGACGCTAGTCATACTGCCATGTTTTCAAAAGAACAAGCAGCCAGAGGATGCTAGGTCCCCCGCCAAAATGGCAGCAATATTTATAAGCGCTGTCGGTTTCAGAAGATATTCATGAGGATGGCAACAGCTACTTCACAGGCGTAAGAAGTAGAGGGGTCTTTCCACCTTCCCAGGTTTTGAGATCAACTCCGAATGGCTGACTGAATGTTGATTGCTACTGTAATATATTTTCTTTATCATGTAGCATGAAAAGTATGTAACCGAAATGCAACCCCAAGAGACAATTCATGGCATATTATCTGCAAACTAAATTTGACAAGAATATGAAGGCATCCTCAACCTATTGCCCAGAAACCAAATTTAGACTTTGCCACAAGGAGTCACCACCTGTAGGTGAAAGCAGGCAAAACACAATCCCAAATGACATCTCATGTCATGGTATCGGCATATGAACTTTGAGACTCTGAAGAGGGGTCCTCAAGTTATTGCCGGTACTAGATGCCCACCGGTGTTCATGTTATTTGGGGCGGGTCACATTTGAATGCAAAATTTGAAAATAATCTGATGAGCAGTTGCCAAATTATTGCCCGGAAACAAATTTTTCCACCAGGAGACGCCACTTGTAGGCAGAAGCGGGAAAAATACAATCCCAAGGAACATGGTATCGTGGGGACATCTGCATACCAAATTTGAGAAGAATACGATGAGGGTCCTCAAGTTATTGCCCAGAAACCAAATTTAGATTTTGACACCAGGTGACGCCACCTCTGGGCGCAAGTCAGTGAAATGCATTATCAAGCGACATCTTATGTCACGGTACATTCATACAAAATTTGAGAAGAATCCGATGGTCAGTTCTCAAGTTATTACCCGAAAACGAATTTGTGATGTTGCCACCAGGTGGTGCCACCTGTGAGTGCAAGTGAGCGAAAGGCAATCCCAAGCAACAGCTCCTGGCATGGTAAATGCATGCCAAATTTGAGAAGAATCCGATGAGCCGCAACGTTTCTCATGTTACCCAGAAAGGTACATATGTAGGATATTTCAAAGAAATTCGACCAAGTGTTTCTAAGTTATCACTTGCAGCATGGAATAATGGAATGAACTCTAGTGGCGCCACCTCCGGGTGGATTTTGCTGAAACGCATCACCAACGGTGTTTTGTCGCAGGGAATGCATTTACCAAATTTCGAAGAAATCCGACAAATTGTTCGAAAGTTATCGCTCGCGAAGGATTTGAACAAACATGAATGGACATGCATTAAAGATTGGAACAAGACCCAGTGGCGCCACCTACAGGCGGATCTTGCTGAAACGTAATACCAGCGACGTCTTGTGGCAAAGAATGCAGATGCCAAATTTCGAAGGAATCAGACAAAGCATTTAGGAGTTATCGCTTACGCAGTATTTGCACGGACATGCACTAAATATTGGAACAAGACCCAGTGGCGCCACCTACAGGCGGATCTTGCTGAAACGTAATACCAACAGACGTCTTGTCGCAAAGAATGCAGATGCCAAATTTCGGAGGAATCCGACAAAGCATTTAGGAGTTATCGCTTATGAAGCATTTGCACGAACATCCACGGACATGCACTAAAGATTGGAACAAGACCCAGTGGCGCCACCTACAGGCGGATCTTGCTGAAACGTAATACCAACAGACGTCTTGTCGCAAAGAATGCAGATGCCAAATTTCGGAGGAATCCGACAAAGCATTTAGGAGTTATCGCTTACGAAGTATTTGCACGGACATGCACTACAGATTGGAACAAGACCCAGTGGCGCCACCTACAGGCGGATCTTGCTGAAACGTAATACCAAGAGACGTCTTGTCGCAAAGAATGCAGATGCCAAATTTCGGAGGAATCCGACAAGCATTTAGAAGTTATTGCTTACGAAGTATTTGCACGGACATGTCCGTGCATGCACGGACACATAGAAGCAAGACCCCAGTGGCGCCACCTACAGGCGGATCTTGCTGAAACGTAATACCAAGAGACGTCTTGTCGCAAAGAATGCAGATGCCAAATTTCGGAGGAATCCGACAAAGCATTTAGAAGTTATTGCTTACGAAGTATTTGCACGGACATGTCCGTGCATGCACGGACACATAGAAGCAAGAACCATTTTAAAGCGTTGCGGCGGGGGACAAAAATGTACCCACCTGGACGAGTATATCCTTCAAGGGACCGTACAAAACACACTGAGCTAAGAAATTGATATTAAAATAATGATAAAATACACAAGAATTGTTATATATATCAGAGAATACGACCGGATCACGAGTTAATCAAGAGAGAAAAGTCACGATCTTGATTGTTTCTGGAATCAGTCTAACAAAATCAGACCCTACATATCACTTTTGTTAGATGTTGTTAGGATCTAACCAAATCCTATACAGGTCAGTCTCCAGCGACCTCAAGTAATTGTCCATGTTCTCCAGTTTTATGTTCAATGAGAATCCTCTTGTTTGAAACCCCGCCCCACAAACGTCGCATCCATGATCATTTGGGTACATTTGACTTTCATTTATTTTCATTGTGCTTTCATTTGAATTCACTTGGGTAATTCGTTGGACTTCTTGTACCTATTCTCAAATAGCAATATGCCGTACAGATATGAAACAATAGGCCGTACAGAAATATGTTTTAACTTAGCTATAGGCCGTACAGAAGCGGTAAAAGTAAGCGTTGAATATGAAAAATTGATCGTCCTATTCATCTAAATTCAAACGGTTTCTATAGCGGTTGGTACCTCCTTTGCATCAGACAAAACGTCTAACATGAAGGTAAGCCAGAGAAGTTATATAAAATGACATGAAGCCACTCACCTAGAAAAATCGAAGTGATCAGGATACAAGACCGGCTTTGTGATCGAATTGCTTCAATATATAGTACTCTTTTATCGTATATGTTAAGCTCGTGTTTTCATGAATATAATTTGCAGAATTAAAACGCTTAAATTACCTCAATGATATACATACTTTGTCGTGAAATCGCCCGAAACGAAAGTCTGTCAACGGTAGAATTGGAGCAGGTTGTTGCGGAGGTCAAAGGTCATTGAGTGCATTCCCAGGCACGTTAATTTATTTCCAAATGTCGATGTTAATTTCACCCCAGTCACTTCAATGATTTGCAGTCGCAGGTGCATTGTGAGATAGTTGGCTTCAGATTATCCGGTCATCTCCGGGAATGTCCGAGAATCCTTGAGAATGTTCGCACTGGGCAATCATGCATGGGGTGGACCATTCTCGGTCCAAATGGGCAGTGTTTGGGTATCATATTGAAGCGCTCGTGGTGTAGAGTCCGACTACTGTTGTTTTTAGTGGAAGAACCGTCAATCTGCGAATGCGCAGCCTTGGAGTAATAGAAAAAGGGAATTCGAGTGGTTGTTTTGGGGATAGAGGTGGGTAATCCGCGGACAAGATGGGTCGCGTAAGATCTCATTTTGAGCGCTCGTGGGGTGGGGGGAATTCTAAGTGTCGTCAATTCGCGCACGAACAGTCATAGATAGTAGAAAAAGGACATTTGTGTGGACGTTTTGGTGTGGAAGAGGACCATCCCTGATCCGAATGGTCCGTGCAGGGTATCGTCTTAAATCTCTTATCGAGTAGAGTCAAACCTGGGGGATACAGACATGTGTACTCGAGGATAGTAGATAAAGGGCAGGGCGTGTTGGGGGGTAGGTGGACCATCCCCGGTGGGTCCGAGCATGTCGTGGGTGGTATCTTATTAAAACGCTCGTAGTGTAGACTCAGATTAGGCGTGATAGGCGCATGTACACTCGGGAAACAGTAGAGAAAGAGGCTATACTCGGTCTTGCTACCTGGTAGTGTATATGTGTGTGTGTGTGTGTGTGCATGTGCGTGGAGGTGGTGGTGGAGGAGTTGGTGTCGACGGTGGTGGTAGCGGTTTTGGTGATGGTGGCGATGCTGATCGCCCGTCCTTACGTCCTAACGCTGGGAATGAAGGTCCCCTGCTTCTTCTGTACCTGGTTTCTTACGTCTTAAAGCCATTACGTATTCAGATGCGAGAACAACAAGAAAGATTGCGTGCCACATATTCTGTTCTCCCCTTCATCACAAGACACTCATGCGGGGGCGGCCCTAATGGGTGTGCTTACATGATAATCTTCGGCCCTGGTCGCTTTTGTTCGTTTGTCCTAAGCGCTTTCCGACAGTTCAGGACACTGGGACGACCACATGTACTGGAACAGCTGTTTACATATTTTTACCAAATGTTTTAAGGCCTCGATGGGCCTGAAAACAGGCGTATATCCAAATGCGTCCCAAATCAGAAAAAAACAGCATGGTTAACTGTGAACAGTATAGCCTGCTGCCGCTTGAAATAAAAGGCGACCCCCAAGCATAGGGTCCACCGTGAAGATCAAGCGTCATTTGGAAGTAAATATAGGGCCAACGCCCATCGAGGCCCTGAAAATTGCGGTCAAAATGCGCAAACAGAAGCTGTTGGCGTTATAGCATCTTTGACGGCCCGAAGACGCGTAGGACAAACAGACAAGAGTGAACATGGCCGAAGATTGACACAGCACCAAATGGCGGCTTCTGATCGGACTAGGGCAGCCGAAGATACGCCTAACGGACAAGAGCGAACGTGGCCAAAGATAGACGTAGTAGGGTTTGTCTACTCTTTAGCCCAGAACGTGGGACTTTTGCTTATGTTGCAAATAACACTATGGAAATACGCAAATTTTCAGATGATAAGATCGTTGTTGTATTTAATATTATTCTTTTGTGCATTGTCGACAGTCTACTATTCTTTCCAGCCTTATGTGCATACTTTTTCACAACATGTAATTAACGAGGCCCATGTCCGCCGCAATAGTGTAATTTGCACGGCGAAAAACATTTTAACAGGTTGATCTGATTTTCTGCTCTCCAAGACCTGGTACCAGGTACATCATAGATTGGCACCTGTTGATTTTCGGAGAGACTGATGGTGTACTCGTTCCATACATCTGCCACGGTATCCAGCCCATTCTGTTTGAAAAAAGAGTGAAGAGTGAAGTTAAAGAAGAGAAAAATTAAAAACGAGAAAGTAGTAGTAAAAATGTCGATAAATGTCCGTTGATCTTTGACCATCATTACGTCTCAGATGCATTTGTAAATCGCGTACCCCAGAAGTTTTTAACGACACTTGGACAGCCATCCTCTCTCTGTACTGCCTCCATGAAGTGTGAGGCAATAGTCTTCGGATTGCTGATTAGTTGAAGGATCAATCGTACATACTCCATAGCTAGGTTTCTTAGACATCTTAGATTGATCATGTGATTAGTTGAAGGATCAATCGTACATACTCCATAGCTAGGTCTCTTTGACATCTTAGATTGATCATGTGATATCCATGTATAGATGTTCAGATGTCCATAACTGGTTCTGAGTGTACCACAGTACACCAGCCATGTTATCGTATTGTCGGATTGCTGATTAGTTGAAGGATCAATCGTACATGGTCCATAGCTAGGTCTCTTTGACATCTTAGATTCATCATGTGATATCCATGTATAGATGTTCAGATGTCCATAACTGGTTCTGAGTGTACCACAGTACATCAGTCATGTTATCGTATTGTCGGATTGCTGATTAGTTGAAGGATCAATCGTACATACTCCATAGCTAGGCCTCTTTGACATCTTAGATTCATCATGTGATATCCATGTATAGATGTTCAGATGTCCATAACTGGTTCTGAGTGTACCATAGTACATCAGCCATGTTATCGTATTGTCGGATTGCTGATTAGTTGAAGGATCAATCGTACAGGCTCCATAGCTAGGTCTCTTTGACATCTTAGATTCATCATACGATATCCATGTATAGATGTTCAGATGTCCATAACTGGTTCTGAGTGTACCACAGTACATCAGCCATGTTATCGTATTGTCGGCGTCTCACTTGTAGACGTTTCCATATCCTCTTCAACTGCCTGATACTCGATATTAGTCGATGTTCATGTGCCAAGACAGTAAATCTATCCGTATATTTCAACCCCAGATCAAAATATAAACCAATTATTGAATCCCACTCTGATCGATTCATCGCCTTACAACACAGAAAAGATTGATAGAATGATACAGAATATATGCGTATTCTTGCATTGGTCAATTATGTCGGGGTAAATGACCAATGGCGAATTTCCCGCTAGATAATTATCTTCGGAGATATTATCTCGGGGAAAATTAATTTCCCCCAAGATAATGGACTAATGTCGAATTTCCTCCTAGACAATTATCTCGGGGTAAATTCTTTTTCCCCGAGATAATTGACCAATGGCGAATATTCCACCAGATATTATCTCGGGGGATATTATCTCCAGGGAAATTAAAATAATATTAACTATGTCCACTCCACGGTTCCGTACGTTCCAGACTAGCCGGTTCTATAACTTTTGTGTACTTCCGCTTTTGGCGTAGATATAATTTGTCAGGGCAATGACTATATTTGGAAAGTCGTGTTAAGACTGTTTCCAAATATGGAGCGACAACATTCCGAAGTGGTTTATTTACTCCCGAAGTGGTTTAGTTACTCCCAAAGATGGTCCCATTCATTCCAATGTGGTCGATCTGTCAGATATATAAAGAGTGACAGTCCAGTAATGGGGGAAGAGAGGAAAATTTGAGCACGATACTCTATCGTATCACAAATTTATTCTGGTTGTTATGTTAGCATTATCATCATATATAAATTGTAGCAATTTATACATCTGTTTATGTAGTCATTGACGAGTGGTTATAGTACAGCATACAGAGGGTTATACTGAAATGATATAATTGATGTCATATGTCACCGAGGGTTATCTCCCCTGTACTGTATTATTCATCTCTGTTGCACAACTATTAAACACGATATACACTTACAACCAGATTGCTTCCTTCCCTTTGTGTCTGCCTGTGGTTCACTAAAGTTGGCGAGCGCTACCTTCAATTATTACTCTACCGTACCAGTGCTAATAGTAGCCCTGACGAGAATTCCGCTACATTAATAGCCCTGAGAAGAATTCCGCTACAGTATTTTGATTTTAAAATTCATTGAACAATACACTGCCGTTATCATGCAATGACAAATATAATTTCTCATACCGTAAATACAACATTTTAGGTGGGTATCTGTATGGGAATGCCGGTGAATAATTTCCTGTTTTATGTCTCAGTGAAAATGTGAATATTCGTGTAAGCCTGTCAATATTTATCTTCTGTTGTGAGGATCAAACTTTCTGGGGAAAGTCCAGCAGGTCTGCCCCATTCATGATTAATAGGCAGATGGTGACAAGGGAAGAGGAACTCCTCCCCTGGAGATACCGTGACTGCAGTTCACCAGCCGCTGAACTGACAGATGGAAAGCAGATTAGGGAAGTACATGCACCTGTTGTGGACTTTTGGACGAATAGTCTCAACCTTTGGGCGAATAATCTTTGGACGACTTGGTCAGTGGACGATTTGACCTGTATTCAATAAATCAACTGAAGCGGATCTAAGTTACGCATTGGACGAATATTATCAGTGAAGAGTCCAATAGCCCAAAACGGACGAAGCCGGAATAAAGGCACCAAACAACAAGCTGAAAAGTGATCGAAAATAATCTTACAATCACAGTTACCCTGTTTACTGCTATACTATGGAATGTTCAGTCAATGATCTGTCATTCTGCAATCTGATTTAAAACAGATCCACTGTGGCGTAAGTTAGAGAATCACTTTCTGGGTATGTTTTGAATCAGATAGTATCATAGGGTAGACCAGTATGACAATAGTTTCAGAAGTTTACCCCTTTGGATGGGAGCCGTATTTTGCACTTTGTCAGGCTTATATGCCATTTTCAGTAAAATATTGATGGATTTCAAAAATAGTGTCAGTCAAACCTCAATGGAAATAAAATATAAATGCTAGATTTTCACAAATCTACAGGTTGTCAATATTGTTATAAGTAAGATAATCATACCGTTCTGACGACCGTTCATGAAATTATCAGCTCGAGTACGCGATCCGAAGGTGACCAAACTAGGCACCGCTGCCATTACATCACGGTAGGTCAAAACTATTTTCACCTCAGTTTTTGCGACGAAATTGCATAAATACAAAAAACTGAGAAATTCGGTCGAAAAATGCCTTTTGTTTGGATTGTTTTCTTTTAGCATTTTCACGAAGAGTTTGATATAATGGTATTGTGTGGTCACTTCAGATAACTTCTCACCTCCAAGCTTCGACACTCCAAATTACCCATTCAGTTTGCAGTCAAATGAAGATATAGTTTACGCTTAAATTGATGCAGTTCACACACAAGTATATAGAGTTTACACTCAAGAGAAAATAGTTAATAATCTAGCTCGAGAAATTACTCTCGAGTGCAAATACTTTGTACTCGAAATATTTTGCGCTCAAGTTGAAATATTTCACACCGTAGTGGCCATAATTCGCATTATAGGGAAACTAGTTTACTCTCATATGGAAATTTAAACATTCATGGGAATTGGTCACATTCTGGTTGAATTAGTTCATACTATAATGAAAATATGTCACAAGTAGTATACAGTACGCAAATTCGCGGAATTTTCACCCGGATGTAACTATGACGTCACAATTGGTGGTATGTAAGCGTGTTTGTGATTGGCTGGTGGGGGGTGGGAGGCGTGGTCTGTGTATGTGTGGGTACAAGATTGATGTGGTGGGAGGTGGGTACAAGATGGGGGCCAGTTTTTGTGTCGTGTGGTGGGAGGTGGGTACAAGATGGCGGCCAGTTTTTGTGTCGTGTGGTGGGGACCAAGATGGCGGCCAGTTTTTGTGTCGTGGGAGGTGTGGGTCCAAGATGGCGGCCAGTTTTTGTGTCGTGATGTGATGTGTGTGTGTGTGGTGGGAGGTGGGTACAAGATGGCGGCCAGTTTTTGTGTCGTGATGTGATGTGTGTGTTGGGTACAAGATGGCGGCCGGTTTTTGTGTCGTGTGTGGTGGGAGGTGGGTACAAGATGGCGGCCAGTTTTTGTGTCGTGATGTGATGTGTGTGTGTGTGTATCGTGTTTGTGATTGGCTGGTGGGGGGTGGGAGGCGTGGTCTGTGTATGTGTGGGTACAAGATTGATGTGATGGGAGGTGGGTACAAGAAGGCGGCCAGTTTTTGTGTCGTGTGGTGGGAGGTGGGTACAAGATGGCGGCCAGTTTTTGTGTCGTGTGGTGGGAGGTGGGTACAAGATGGCGGCCAGTTTTTGTGTCGTGTGGTGGGAGGTGGGTACAAGATGGCGGCCAGTTTTTGTGTCGTGATGTGATGTGTGTGTGTGTGTGGTGGGAGGTGGGTACAAGATGGCGGCCAGTTTTTGTGTCGTGATGTGATGTGTGTGTTGGTTACAAGATGGCGGCCGGTTTTTGTGTCGTGTGTGGTGGTAGGTGGGTACAAGATGGCGGCCAGTTTTTGTGTCGTGATGTGATGTGTGTGTGTGTGGTGGGAGGTGGGTACAAGATGGCGGCCCGTTTTTGTGTCTTTGTGTCGTGTGTGGTGGGAGGTGGGTACAAGATGGCGGCCCGTTTTTGTGTCGTGATGTGATGTGTGTGTGTGTGGTGGGAGGTGTGTACAAGATGGCGGTCAGTTTTTGTGTCATGTGGTGGGAGGTAGGGTCAATGGGTACAATGTGTCGTGTGGTGGGAGGTGGGTACAAGATGGCGGCCTGTTTTTGTGTCGTGTGGTGGGAGGTGGGGTCAATGGGTACAATGTGTCGTGTGGTGGGAGGTGGGTACAAGATGGCGGCCTGTTTTTGTGTCGTGTGGTGGGAGGTGGGGTCAATGGGTACAATGTATCGTGTGGTGGGAAGTGGGTACAAGATGGCGGCCGGTTTTTGTGTCGTATGGTGGGAAGATGGGTGGTGTTAGGTGGGTACAAGATGGCGGCGTGTGTGTGCTGGGGTCAATGGGTACAATGTGTGCTGGGACCAAGATGGCGGCCTATGTGTGTGTGCTGGGTACAAGATGGCGGCTTGGTTTTAAGGGTGGTGGGAGGTGAGTATCCGCCATTTTGTACCCACCAGCAGGAAGCATGTAGGAGGAATAAAGAGAATATACAGAGCCTAAGTGTTGTCGTATAACACTTTCAAAGGCCCTTTTCAGGGCCAACCCATCTTTCCGAAAGAGAAAACTTCTATCAACAAAGCACAAAAATTAACACCAGACCCCATCATCCTTTCCCCCCAAAAAAAAATCAAAGAAAATTTTTTTTTACAATTTTTTTGAAATTATTGAAAAAAAAGGAGAAAATTGGAGTGGGGGGGGACAAGGGGAGGGAGGGAGGGAAATGGAATAGCCAAAAAAAATTTTTTTTATTGAATACGAAAGAAAAACAAGATTCATGGAGCCAAAAAAAATCTTTTTCATTTTCTATGTTTTTTTAACAATTAAAAATTGAAATTAAAAAAGGGGAGGGGAAATTGGAGGGGGGGACAAGGGGTAAAGCAAGGTTGATGGAATAGCCCCAATTTTTTCTTTAATAATGGACCCATGGAGTCGAGTGAGGTATCAAATTGAAGCTTAGGTGAAGGGGCATGTAATGGACTGGGTGTAGGATTGAATTAGGGTGATTCTGCGCATGCGCGGAGGCCGAAGGGTATAAAAATAGCCTTTTTGGAGCTAGGGGATAGCCAAATTTTTTTTTTTTTTAAAATGGACCCATGGGGTCGAGTGAGGTATCAAATTGAAGGTGAGGTGACGGAGCATCTAATGGGCTGGGTGTGGGGTTGAATTAGGGTGATTCTGCGCATGAGCAGCGGCCGAAGGGTATAAAAATAGCCTTTTTGGAGCTAGGAGAGCCCCTAGTGGACCAATGGGGTCGAGTGAGGTATCAAATTGAAGCTTAAGTGAAGGAGCATCTAATGGGCTGGGTGTGGGGTTGAAATATCGGCATTCTGCGCATGCGCGGTGGCCGAAGGGTATGAAAATAGCCTTTTTGGAGCTAGGAGCGCCCCTAATGGTCCAATGGGGTCGAGTGAGGTATCAAATTGAAGCTTACGTGAAGAGGCATCTAATGGACTGGGTGTGGGGTTGAATTAGGGTGATTCTGCGCATGCGCGGTGACCCAAGGGTATGGAAATAGCCTTTTTGGAGCTAGGAGAGCCCCTAATGGACCAATGGGGTCGAGTGAGGTATCAATGTGAAGCATTCATGAAGGGACATCTAATGGGCTGGGGTGGGGTTGAACTATACCGTTTAGGTGTATTGATGATAATAAAATTTAAAGATCACATGTCCAACACATACTCACATAATGAAAGCAAGAATCGAACTTGCGTCCCCTCGAGATGAAGGATACCCGTCCAGGTTTCATTTTTTTGAGGTGTACTGAAATGCTCTCTCTAATTTATGCCACGGTATCTATTTTTACAGCTGTCAACTGTTATGGTTTGGTCACAATGTTGCCATTTTCTCCCCTATATTTAGCGTCCACAAAAAGAAGAGTATATTACAGCAATTATGTTCCAGAAAACACCCCGCTAGAAAATTGTCTTCAAATTGTCTGTTGTTGTGGGAATATAAAAAAAATCCTGGTCAACAGGGGCGCGTATATTTCGTGCGACGCTATGTTGCCAATGCATTGAAATTTGAATAGGTTGTCTGCATGGGTTTCAACGCAAGTATAGTATTAAAGTGTAGCTTACCTGATAAAAGAGTTTAGTCCAGATGTATACCTATATCCCATACTCTCGGGTGTTTGATGCATATCTGGGGCTGTTTTTTTCCTAGGTGGGTATAACACACCATGAAGCCTTCATCACCATGCATTCGTATGCTAAAAAAATATGCGTATTACCACCAATCTCATTTCCATATATATTTTTTCGAAATTCACAGATATTTCCTTCGGTAAATCCCGTGTTCAGTATACTACGTGGATGAAATGAACGCACATACAGGCTCCCTGGTTTGGTGTGCACATCCCAGCGGTTTTCTGTTTCTTGGCTTGTCACGCATTTTTTCGAAATTCACAGATATTTCCATCGGAATAAAATCCGGCGCACACGAGAGATATCAGCTGAGCTAACGGCCTCAATTGCCTGTCAGCTCTGTTGTTGTTTCAGCGCACACGGTGAGCAAAAGTTTCAAGAAATTGATTTCAGTTCCCGCATAACGTCTTCTTCAAGTCCATTTTGAAGAGTCGAGCGTATGAACCGAGTCAAAATAACATGCCATTCATTGGCCTGTCCGGTAAAACTGCTGAGCTGTTGGCTTGCGTTCACCGCACACGCTGCTCGCGAGGCGAAATTATCAAACAAGTTTCATATTTTTCCCCCGGCCTCGCGGTTCAGCCAATGAACTATAAGAAAAACATATGTGTGTGCATATTAATAAGCCACGTTGGCTGTATAGGTCGAAGAAAATGAGCGCCTAAAAAATGAACACATTTCATTACACTGTAGCGAATTGTTGCCAGTGCACGTGTGAGTCAGTGCGTTTTCATATCCACCTCAAATTGACACGGAGAATTTCGTTACCATGGCCAGTAAATTGTAAGTTTATTGCGGAAAGAATTGATATTCCATAAATTCCTGCTGGAAATAGGAAGTACACATATATAAAGAATATTGTCTTGACGTAAAAGTTTGGACATTTCATATTTACGGAGATATGGATTTTTTATAACTGAGCCGGTTTTTCGTGTAAATCATCACAGCGAAAAGGGAAACGGCTGTGATCTTCGTTTTGCTATGTCACAAAAAAGTGCCCGAATTACTTATTCCTAAATGATTTCATGACGAATCCAACTAAGGTTAGCAAGCATACATATTTTACGATATTGTGAATAACTGTGAGCCCATAAGAAGTTCTGGTTGCTGAGATCTGAATTTTTGAAGTTTGGCAATTTTCTGACTTCGAGCTTCGAATACCCACGGCCATATTTGTTGGAAGCCGGTTTTTCGTTTGTCATGATGGAAAATCATTAATTAATCATATTTTGAGATATATTTCTCAAGACAACCTTGTATTCATTGAAAATATAAATCGGCGAGTAGTAGACGAAGGAAAAATTGGAAAGTACTGACCATGCCCCAGAATACTTCATATGCATATCACGGCCTTAAGGCCTATGTAAGATGTAATCTACTTCACAGTTTAGTAGTATAAAAAGCGCAAGTCCTATTGACCTTGCCCCTTCCAAAGAAATAAAATCGGCTCTATTTTACAGGAGTATATACGCAGGTGACGTGGGTTGTGACGTCACTTCCGGGTTTTCACTAAACACTACCTTCAAACATAGAAGAGTTCCAATTTTTTCCCTTAGACGTCCGTATGTTCATCCTCCAAACCCACAAGAGTTCCAATGTTCAACCACCGGGGTGTTTTCCCGCCCCGCCCCAGCGCCCCGCAGCGCGCGCGCGCGCGCGTCATTCCGCGTCATCTCCGGCAGTGCGCATGCGCGGATCAAACGGTCTTCCTTTCGGCAAGGTTCGAAGAATACAAAGAACTTATAGTCATAATCTATACGTGTTGGACGAGTCTCTTCACTCACCGTATACACGCACCTCAATGAAATGCCCGCTCCAAACCTAGACCAAATACACGTACTTGGTCTGTGGGCTGATTTCATTCGAAGAATACAAAGAACTTATAGTCATAATCTATACGTGTTGGACGAGTCTCTTCACTCACCGTATACACGCACCTCAATCAAATGCCCGCTCCAAACCTAGACCAAATATACGTACTTGGTCTGTGGGCTGATTTCATTGGCTCTCTATTTTTTTTTACTATAGTGCGCTTGCATTCTAACCTTGATGGGTGATATTTTGGCTCCATCCTACACCACTGATTTCAGTTTGACTCAATCTTCAGATGCATTATGAATAAAACACACAACACAGGTTTTTTTTTTTTGGTGAGATCTCATTTTTTTATTCAGTGAACAACAACAACGTGAGAACAACCACGTGAAAACTGAAGCCCAGAACAAGGGGCTTGTAATTAATTAAAGCCCAGAACAGCGGGCGTATGTACATTGAAAGAATTCAAGCCCAGAACGGGACTTGTACATTGAAATGATGGGCGGCCCAGTCATAGACGAGTACATCTCGGTCCTCGTCCTTGGGGTACTCGTCAAACATGTGGACGATGGTAGATAAGGGTCTTCCCCGGCATCGATGGTACAGGTAAAACAAGCAATATTGTCCGCACACCATACTGTCCAGGCTTTGCAACGTTTTAGTATTCCAACATCACGTCTCTGTGCCTTGATCCATGAAGCCTGTTAAATCGGGATGGAGGGGTGGTAGGCCGTACGGGTCAAAGTATTCACCCTGCTCTTCTGTCAAGTACACGGCCACCCAGTGTTCACCGGGCCGATCCATCGGGTCTGTATTCAGGACGTAAACAGCCGGATACACACGGTCTAATGGGAACACGTCTCGGGCGAACACTCCTTGAAACACCCTACGTGTTCCTGGGTCAGTCTCCAGCACCGTGGTTATCTGGTCTGTATCCATGTTAGGTGGCGAAGTCACACAGCACGTTACGGCTTTTATCGATTTGAATGATGTTGTCAAACTCAGCGTAGCAGATCACATTGATGGTTTTCGGTAAAGGTGTGCCGAAGTGCAGTTCCAAGCGTAAGTTGCCTTTCTTGACGAGACTCAGTTGATGATCGTTGTCTAAGGTGGGAGTCAGATCGAAACAGAACAATGTGTATCCTTTGCCGAAATCGTCTCGACTGATCATATTTCCCTCGTCTTGGTTGATTTGGCCAGTTGCTGTGAAGAGGTTCAGATAGCTCCGGATGTAATTGTCCGTTCCAAAGTTAGGTTGTAAGGGGCGTGCCGGTACCTGTTGGCCATCCACATGCAGGACCACGAAATTGATGTTGAACGCTTTTAGGTTGAACGGATTCCTCGAGAGAGTCCCATTATAACTCACGTTCTCCACACAAGCTAGGGTTAAACGCTTGGGCAAATCCCCCAGGAACAGGTTTTCTTGATTCACAATCATATTGCCTTTAGGAACGGAAAACACCTTGGTCTGTACTCGTCGAATCGGGTACTGGGCTGGTTTTTTCTCCAAGGCTCTGATGTGCCCCAACTGTACACCTGGGCTGGGTTTCACTTTGCGTACAAACAGACTTGCCTCTTGGATGACAATGTTATACTCGAGGTCCTCATTCGGGGCCATCAAGGCAAACGCAGGCGTTGTGCGCACTAGTCGTATTTTGACAGGTACTCCATTCAAGAGGTATCGGTCCTGCATGAATAAGTCCGCATGCAGACGTCCCATCATATCGACCGAGTGACTCTCTGCTGTGAAATCCACTCTCTCCGTATAGCCGGCGTTATCAGGACTCGCTTCCATGTTGCCTGGGGTATCTCGGTAGAACAACGGGGCTGTCAAATACGACTTTTGAGCGTCACGCCCGTAGGATAACAGTGTTTCGATGTAGGCTCGGTACGGGTACGTGTTCGTCGAGGCGCTCACCAGTTTATCACTCAGGGCTATATCCACTTGCTGGAATAGCGAATGAAGCCAGAGATTCACTGGACCTACGGGTGCATCTTCTTTCAGGTCTGTCCCATCTTTATTGGTGATTTTAGCTTTCACATATAGGTACGTATGGGCTAAATCCAGGTAGGTCGTATCTGCGTTGGTGATGGTGAATTCAATGGGGCCTGTGGCTGTAATGCTGGAAAGGGGCAGATGTTCCACCCATTGACCCTCTTCGGCACTGGTCTGAGTAGCTGGGACGGTCCATAAATCAAATTCACTGTTGGTAGAAGGACACGACTCGGCATGGATGAACGCCATCTTTAAGAAAAGATATCCTTGGTCTTCTTGGATGTGCGTCGTCGCTGGGTCGGTCGTCGACTGGTGCGTGGTCTCGGTGGGGCAGCTCTTTTATTCCCTACGGTGCGTTGTGCTTTGGCCACCAAGACGCCTCCCGCTTCTTTGGCCCGCCGTTTCAAGGATTCTTTGGGTGCCGTACCCCCAAGACATCACCGGCCACTTGCAGTCCACTGCGCACCGCTTGTTTGCCGATCGCTTTGACCCCACGCGTCACCAAGGGCAGGAACGTTTTGACGATGCTCCCGAGTATGTTTCCCAGTCCATGGCCTCGTTGCATGCGTGTACCCGCAAAGACAGGAAAGTTACCCCCGGCCTGTTTGGTGTAATGATCGACGTAACTGGCTGTATGGCATTGATAAGGCACCTTCATTATGCAAAGTGAACCGCTCGGACTTGACGGAAATGAAGTGTCAGCACCACTTTTCCTCGTTCGAATGCCACCGGTCGTCCCGTGTCGTCTCTTATATCGATGACCATGGAGCTAATATCGGTCTGACTGACCGGTAGATACACGATATGCCTGAAACTGTGGGTGACTTGAGCTCCATACGTGCCTTTCACCGGGCAGACGCGCAGTAGAGGTACGTTGCTGTCGCCGACAATGTGTGCATCGACCACGTCCGAGTAGACGTACAGGCCATACATACCACCACGCATGTCCATCGGGATGTGGGCTATCTCGCCAGTGGGGCCAGCGTACCCCTGGTAATTGAAACCCAGCATTTGCTGTAGGGTAGGACTGAGTTCGACACTCACGTTGGGGCTGAGCGTGAGATTGGCCTTGTCGTTGTGTGCGTTGTAATCGAAGTCCACATGATTTTTGAAGGGGAAAGATTTGATGGGTTTGGAAGTATTCGTGACGTCTCGTAGAGACTTATAATGCATCAGACTTCTCAGTCCACCCATGAACTGCTTGGGGGTATCGTATTGACCTTCGGCTAGTTTGAGTCGAGTTTCTTGTCCTTCGTAGGTCACCTCGTACCATACTTCATTGGCTCGCACGTTGTACCACGAGTAAGGGTATTGGATATCCGCGAGTCCACATTCCCAGCGTCCAGGTAAATGCAACGGTTGCGGTAACTGGGTCACGTACTTGGTCAAGGTGTTGTCAGGAAACACATCAGCCGAGCTGTTACTGGGTAGGGTGAGGTAAAACATGATGACTGAGCTGTCCTGCTGCTGCTGTTGGTTTTAATACTTCTCCCAGCCCTTGGGCGCTAATCGTCGTGATGGTCGCGGTGATTTAGCTCTTGGTGGTTGCAGGGGGTGGCGTGGTAAAAAGGGTGAAAACGTAGGTGCCCGCCGTGGTGGTGATGTGGGAGGTGACTCCGGTTCCCAAGGTTCTGGTGGTGTACTCACATTCTGCATAAAGGCCCAGCGCTGAGGGTTCCCCACCAATTCCTGTGGTACATGCATGTCTTTCAAGCCTTGAGCGAAGACCTCCCATCCTCGAGGATCCGTGTGCGATCTGCGTTTACGCATCAGGTCATTCACTAAATCCGTCATGTGGGTCCCGGGAACCACCTGATTCTGTACCGGGAGTTCGCCTTTATCATTCCAAGTCATGTTAGGATTCTGTTTCATCCGTTGTAATACCAGGCCAGCTTGTTTCTTGAACAAGGCAGGTACACTCTTCAGGACTTCGTCTTCGACCCACTGTGGGGCTGTGGAAGGTACTCCACCCGGCTGTTGGAACGGTGCTGAGGTCGGCGGTGTGTCACGTGGTGATGGTGGTGGTGGAGCAGAGAGGGTTTTGTATTGGTCCATGAACGTCATGTACCGCTGAAGCGTCTCATTGTACCGTTGTACTTTCTCACTATCGCTTAACCCCGGTCTCTGTAAGATCTGTTGCATTTCTCCATCGAGGGTGTTTATCGTCTTCACCGTAGAAGGGACAGGGTAAGGCGATTGGAGGTTTTGAAGCAGCCGAGGTTCGACGAGGACCATTTTTTTCGTGTGGTTCATTGTCGGCCGAAGAGTCCACCCAATACTGGACCCAACACGGAAGCGGCCAACGGTGCTAAGATGGCCCCAAGAAAGCCGCCTTTCTGTAACACCTTTTTCTTTTGTGTTTGAGGACCCGCTTGTGGACTAGGGTTCGGAGACCTGTCTTATGCTTGGCCAACTTGGTCTTCTGAGCCGGAGTCAGTGGTACGTTGCCTTTTAACAGATTGTACCCGATCTCGCACAGACAGCGTACAAGGTCAGGGTCCGCACCGCGTACAATGGTTCGGATTAACTCGGGTGGGGCCGTCTTCAATACACGGAGCGTGGGAGCGTGCTTCCGTACTCGCGCAGACATCCTGTACAACTAATGCTAGAACACACAACTCTGCTCTTTTTATCTACTTCAGAGAACACAACCCTGCTGTGGTATTCATTCTTTTTTATTATCCCCATCATCAAAACACACACACACACACCCCAGCTGGGGGAGCCACTGTAGGTGTGTTTACATTATTTTTGCATGTACACGTGGTGAGTCTCTCCGGGAAAGATGCCGGTCCGTAGTCGAAGGTGGTCGGGGGTGGTTTGCTTCAGGTCGAAGAGCATATACCCGTGCTGAGGGGTTGTGGCATCTTTAAAGGCTTCCAACGCAAACGGTGTGCAGCCGGGATACATCTGTCTCGCCAGGTGCAGCAGTTGAGTGGTATCTCTCGGGTTTTTGAAGACCACCAGGTAGTGGGCATTTAAGCTGATATTCCGATGTTCTTTGTTTTTACTGAACAGATTCTGCACAATGTAGATGGTGCTGAGCCGTCGATGATGGCTGCCTTTGGTACAGAGTTGGGTCACCCGCGCATCCGTCTCCGCCATGAGATCATCCAGAACCACCAAGGTGTCGGGTTCCAAATCGGCCAGGTTAGGTAGGCCTTCCACGAAGGTGATGTGGGGCATTGCTGCATACGCTTCCTGCTATTCTCCGTAACACCACACGACTCTGGCAATGGGTGGAGTGATCATGCTGTCGGCGTGTTCGAGGAGCTTCCTGACGAAGTGCGTTTTGCCCGAGCCCGTCGGTCCTGCGATGACGCAGGTGAAGGGATGCTGCCACCGAGGGTCCATGGTTGGAGGTGTATCCGCTGTCGTGGTAACCCGCTCTTGTAACTTTGGTACGAGTGAGCTGGAGTGGTGGCGGGTACAACGTCGGTTGTCGTTGTCTGTTCACTGTCAGGGATGATGATGGTGGTGATGGGTACAACGTGGGTGGTCGTCGTTGTCGGTTCACTGTGAGGTATGAAATCCGGTGGGTCTTCAGACGTAGTGGGTGTTCTTGGTGTAAGTGTGGAGCTTACACTCGTTGTGGCTTGTACACGAGGTATGGTGGTGGTGGTGGTGACTGGGCTGGATACGACTGGTGCTCTCTGTAGACCGGTTTCACTGATGGCTGGTGTTCTCAGTTGGTTAAGTAACGTGCTGACATAGGCTAAGTCGTAAAACACACCCCCGTACAACACACTCAGCAGGGTTAGCACTAGTACACCAAAGCCTACTTGCACTTTGCGCGTTTTGGAAGACGCTGTGTTCAGAGACGGATGCACCGTGTTCATGGTTGGACGTGGAATGAAGGAAGACGGCAGTGATGTCTGGCTTTATAGTCGTTTCACCTGGTTGGCCGCGACCCAGGAATTGAAGGAACTGGGCCAACCTTGCCATTTGACGAAATGAAACAGTTTGCCACGTCGACGTTTCGTTTTCAAAATCTGCTCCACCGTGTAGTAGTCTTGCTCTGTTTTTACAACAGGCTGTAATTCCGTCTCGTAAAACGTCCCCAGCAACGTTTCCCCTTGGAGATCTTCCAGTTCATAGACTCGCCGCTGTCGGGGTAGGCGCCGTTTAATCAGGAAGTGCTCATCGCTCCAGTTGGGCAAATAACTTTTCTCGAACTTGCCCTTGACTTTACTGATCCGTACAGGGTCCCCGACCTTGAACACCTCCTTCG